>CM066606.1:49093946-49168946 GCA_033816785.1 Picus viridis
AACATGTATCCAGAAGGTCTCAGCTTCTGTCAGGCATGGTTATGTGTTCTATGTTAGACTCACATCTACACATACACACATGCATGCACATGAATACACACACACACACATAAATATATACATATATACACACAGACACATGTGCCTTCCTGCACACTTGCGGAGCACCACCCGCATGCTGTGGTTCCAGTTTACCATTTGAAAATGATTAGTGTTTATTTTTGCACGCATTTTCAACATAGGGAATACCTTAAAGACAACATGACTGCTGATTACTTTCAAATGGTGAATGTCAACACTTTCAAGGTGTTGCTGCATAAGCTAGGCTTCATGGATGTAGATGCCCTCAGCCACAGCACAGATAAGCGCACATTCATGCTTAGGGAGATATTAATAAAGTCTCACCTCCCCACTGACAAATCCACAAACATTTCCTGAGCACGCTCCTTTATCTTTTTTTAAGTGACCAGGACACCATACTTTCAGCTTTAGTTTGTGTTTCCCAACTTGGTTGTTGGTTGGATTTTTTTCATTGCTATGAGACTAATGTCAGGGATTGTTATTGTTGGAAAGCATAAGTGGCTGGAAAAGTGCTGATTCTTCCTAGTCTTTTATACTTACAGCATTTAGGAGACCTTAACACAGAACAGTGCCAAGTCTCAGTCCTGGGCTGCTTGCTTCAGTCTTTGGCAAATGATAGCATTTTGGCAGAAATGCCCTATGCTAACAAATAAAAGTTTGATTAATCAGCAGGAGGGAAGACTTGGGAGGAAAGGAGCATGAAAGAGTGACATACAGACATAACATGAAATCTATTCTAAAAAGTCTAATCAGTTTTAAAACAGCTTTAAAAAGGAAAAAAAATTCTTAAATCTCTTTGATGATATTCAAAGAGCCTTTTTTAATATATGAGAAGGCACATTCTAAATTCTTAACAGTGCTACTGTCACCAGTCCTTTTTTTCCCCCCACTAAATCATTTTAATTCCATAATTTAGAAGGCCTTGAAATGTAGCAGGATCAAACTGCAGCATAATTGGATCCACTATGCACTTCGAGGTTGAATCTGGGTCCCTGATAGGCACATGAGATTTCTCTCTTCTAAGATCACATAAAATATACTCATTTGAAAGGAGAGATGTAGTGGCAAAGTTAGCTTTCTAGAAATTGGAATATTTAAGTGTGCTGCAGAGAAAAACTGACCATTTTTTTTGCGCTGGTGTTTTTGTTGTGATTGGAGGGAATGCTGTCAACAGCAAAACCAATGTGGGCTTACTAAAGAACTATGAGTGATCAGGGAGCAGGGAGCAGTCAGACAGAAGTGGCAGTACACTGCACTTTTTTCAGAAACAACTGGATGCAGCTATTTTAAAGCCTTCTCTGCTCTTTGTCCCTCCCCACAACCAATATAAAGTGTCTTTATGCTCAATTATTAGCTCTGCTGATTTGAGCACTGCAAGAATTAATAGAATTAATTGAACTTTGGATGTGTTTTTTTTCCGAGAAGCTAGGGACAGCTGCAAATCTTTTCTGGGGTCCTACAGGGTTTTTAAAAACAGAAGGCAAGAAAGAAAGAGAGGGAGAGAAAAAAATAAAAAATTTGAGCATCTGTTAGAAAGTCCTAACTGGCTTGTTCAGCTGAGTTCAGCAAGAGCAACAGCAGAGGAGTTGGCAGGTGTCGCCACACTTTAGTTGGAAGTCACTGCAGATGATGTCAACATATAAATTAGAATAATCTGGATAGTTCCTGTACCTCCTTTAGATTATTCCTCCTTCCCAGGAGACAACTGTATTGTATACAGCTAGGACTCAGGCTGTTCATGCAAGCAAAGAGCTATATGTGTCAAAGAGGTCCAATCACAGTATACTGCTCTCTTGAAAATTACTCCAGGAGTGAAAAATAACAGAAACTACAGTCTCTCCTTCAGGAGTGAAAATAGACATGTTTAGGGTCAGGGGAAGGAGAATATTTAATTATGTTGTATCTTCTTTCTCTGGATTTTTTTCAATACAGCAATACTAGCTTTGTCTCCAGTAAGTGCTCCTATTACTCTATCTCTCTCTGTGTCTCTGGCTCTCTCTCTGTCCTTCTCTGTCACTGTACATATGTGTGCATCTGTATCTCAGGTACTAAGTATTCCTGGTGTTTCATGCATATATACTAAAGTTTGGAGAGGATCTCTTCATTGCTTCACTCCATACATTCTTCCTAAACTTACATTATTGCTGGCAGAAACTTTCAAAGCTAATCAGTCAGCAGCCGCAGTCAGGGCTTTTCACCATTTGTTCAGCAGTTCACAGTTATGTTGGCTTCACAGACTTTCCCACTGTACCATCTCTGTTCCACAGTCTAGCCAGCAGGCTCTGGACAGCAGGACAGCTAGATCCAATAAATCTGAGACCTGTCTAGGTGCTTCATTTATCAAGAGGCCTAATTTACCCAGGCCCTTTAGACTAATTGCAGATTTGCAAAAAATGCTGATAATGTAGAACAGTGCATTCTGAATGTCCCTTGCCATATTTCTGCTAATGTGTTTCATCTGGAGTACATAAAGAGACAGGGATGCTGATTTTAGACACAGCACTTTGGGGCTAATCGAGTTAAATGATTATCCCTAAAAATCTGCAGTGATGTCATTTTCTGTATAGAACTCTGCCAGTTGCCTTGTTTGTTTTATTATGAGAAATACACTATCCCAGGCTTTAGAAGTTCACCTTATATCCTTGTTTTAATGCATTGTAACTCTCTTGCTGCTCTCCCAGCTGCCCATTCCTTTTGTTTATAATAACCATGTTGATAGCAAACTCTGGTATGAACTGATGGCTTTTGTGTACAGACTGATAAGGAAGAGGTTTACTCATTTGATACACATGGATACATGCAGGTAGAATTGTAGATTTGTTTTGATCTGAAAAGACCTTCAAAGTCACCTTGTACAATCATGATGTAATTCTACCAAGTCCAGTGCTGACCTATGTCCCTTAGCACCACATATCTGCATCTTTTAAACGCCTTCAAGGATGCTGATTCAACCACCTCCCCAGAGAGACTATTCCAGTGTTTGATAGGTACCCACTACATGTTTCTCAGTGTACAACAACTTCTTTCTATTTTTCTCATTTGAACTTCATTCTGGTCACTTTTACTACCAATGATATGCTTATCTTCAGACCCCTCCCCTGCACTTTGCCCCAAGATACATTGTCACCATTTTGTTTCCTAAGCTTCTCATCTTCTTAACTATCATCTCTAATGTCAAAATCTTGTTCCATGGCTTTTCAGCAAATTTAGCTTGCATGTTCTTCCTCAGGTATACAGAATCACAGAATGTTAGGGGTTGGAAGAGACCTCAAAAGATCATCTAGTCCAACCCTCCTGCCAGAGCAGGACCACCTAGAGCAGATCACGCAGGAATGCATCCAGGCAGGTTTTCAATATCTCCAGAAAGAGAATGTCATGGTTGAATTGAACCTGCTGCTGATATTCATACCATGCTGCAAGCATGCCAGCTTTAAAAATTGAAGTGCTGTCTGGAGCAAAGTACTGTGGGGCTTGAAGTTCAGATTGTAATATGGGAGGCTTTCTGTTCTGGTAGCTGCTTCTGGGTTCCAGGTTTTCTTTGGGTGTTGGTCTTTTCCACTGAGATGGCAGGGGGACAAGAAGTGATGTGGGAGTAGTTTTCTGGTTTGGGCTTTCGGATTGCTTGCTTCTGTTTTTTTCTGCTTTGCACCTGCTTCTTCTGCAAATAGGCCAATGTAATTATGCATTTTATACCATGTTTATCTGATCTTTGATCAGTAAACTCTATTCTACCCTCACTTTTCTTTTTTCCCTTCTTGAACTGAGGGGCCCAGAACTGGACACAATATTCCTGATGCAGCCTCACCAAGGCAGAGTAGAGAACCAATCTTCACAGTATCACAGTATCACAAAGATTGGAAGAGACCTTGAAGATCATAGAGTCCAACCTGTCACCACAGACCTCACGACTAGACCATGGCACCAAGTGTCACTTCCAATCCCCTCTTGAACACCTCCAGGGACGGCGACTCCACCACCTCCCCAGGCAGCCCATTCCAACGGCAAATGTCTCTTTCGGTGAAGAACTTTCCCTCACCTCCAGCCTCAACTTCCCCTGGCACAACTTGAGACTGTGTCCTCTTGTTCTGGTGCTGGTTGCTAGAGAGAAGAGGCCAACCCCTTCCTGGCTACAACCACCTTTCAGGTAGTTGTAGAGAGCAATGAGGTCACCCCTGAGCCTCCTCTTCTCCAGGCTAAGCAATCCCAGCTCCCTCAGCCTCTCCTCATAGGGCTTGTGCTCAAGGCCTCTCACCAGCCTTGTTGCCTGTTCTTGACCTGCTAACCACACCCCCACTAATAGACCACAGAATGGCATTGGCCTTCTTGGCCACAAGAGCACATTGATGGCTCATGGTCAACCTTCCATCCATGAGGACCCCCAGGTCCTTTTCCCCTTCACCGCTCTCCAACAGGTCAGCCCCCAACCTATACTCATATCTGGGGTTGCTCTTTCCCAGGTGCAAGACTACATTTGCCCTTGTTGAATTTCACTAAATTTCTCCCTGCCCAGCTCTCCAGCCTGTTTAAGTCTTGCTCAACAGCAGCACAACCTTCTGTTGTGTCACCCACTGCACCCAGTTTTGTGTCATCAGCAAACTTGATGACAGTGCTCTCTGTTCCCTCATCCAGGTTGCTGATTAATATATTGAATAGTACTGGTCCCAGTATTGACCCTTGAGAGACTCCACTAGATGCAGGCCTCCAACTAGACTCTGTCCCACTGACCACAACTCTCTGACTTCTTTCCTTCAATCAGTTCTCAGTCCACCTCACTACCTGATCATCCAGGCCACACTTCCTCAGTTTAGCTGCAAGCATGCTGTGGGAGAGATTATCAAATGCTTTACTGAAATCAAGATAAACCATAACCACTGCTCTATGATCATCTATCCACCTGGTTATGTCCTCAGGTTGGTCAAACATGACCTCCCCTTGGTAAAACCACTTTGACTGTTCCTAATGACCTTCTTATCCTTGGTATGCCTAAGGACAGAACTGAGGATAAGTTCCATTACCTTTCCATGGATAGAAGTGAGGTATCTTTCTCCCTCCTTTGCTCCTGTAATTTCTTTGTGCTTTCTTTTGTGCCCTGTGTGGGGTACACACTGAACCTCTTTCTGTGGCATGAGAAGAATCCAAATTTTGTTTCTCAAAGTCTCTATGTCTTGTAGGTGATACAGTGTAGTCACTGAGGCAGGGGCAAACTGACTCAATGTGAAACACTAACTAATACTACTATAACACTAATTATTATTATCAATAAAGATAATGTTTATAAAGCAGTCATACCATTGTCACTGCTAGGCTGCTATGCTGTCCCAAGTGTGTTTCACTACTCCACTGAAATGTTAATGTGGACTTTTGCAATATGGATTTTTGGGAGAGATTAGGATCCAGAGTAGATAAACCATCAGGAGACCCTTATTTTTCAGTAACTGTCTGCCCAGGTTTGTGATAAGGCAGCCTCAGAAATTTGCTGGTATAAATATTACAAAGCTTTGAGAGACAGCCTTACATTTATTTCTTTATCTAGCCCAAGCTCCTTCGTGGATAATCAATGGAGCCTTCCATGCAGAAACAGAGGAGAGCAATAGGGATGTCTTCTCAGGTATCTAAGCAAGTCTGCATGTGACTTACCAGTGTTCAGCAAGCAGATGGCAACCAAATCCCACTGCTATGATATTAACAAGATAGGTGTTTTAAGGGTTTTATCTTGCTCTTTCAGATGCCCCTCAAGGATAGTCCCAGAGTTCAGAGAAATTAGTATATGATGAGACAAATCCTGTCTAAACAAGGTAGGTGGATTTGCAAAGAGTGAAATACAGAGGGACCTAACAGACCAAATAGGGTAAGTTTCCTTACTCTCATTAGGGGAAGCTCCTGTCTCGGGGAAGCCTCTCATACTTGAAGACTGCAAGCTAAGGGCACTTCAGGCTTTCTGTGGAGACCCTGAGTACTTCTTGGGTGTGTCTCTTTTTGTCCCATCTACCACTTTAAGGTGTGCTTAAGCATCCTTATGCTGTAATACAATACAATACACTACAATACACTACAATACAATACACCAGGTTGAAAGAGACCTTCAAGATCATCATGTCCAACCCATCAACCAATCCAATCCACCTAAACAACTAAACTGTGGCACCAAGCACCCCATCAAGTCTCCTCCTGAACACCTCCAATGAAGGTGACTCCATCACCTCCATGAGCAGCTCATTCCAATGGGCAATCACTCTCTCTGTACAGAACTTCCTCCTGACATCCAGCCTAAACCTGCCCTGGCGCAGCCTGAGACTGTGTCCTCTTGTTCTGGTACTGGCTGCCTGGGAGAAGAGACCAACCTCTGCCTGGCTACAACCTCCCTTCAGGTAGTTGTAGAGAGCAATAAGGTCACCCCTCAGTCTCCTCTTCTCCAGGCTAAGCAACCCCAGCTCCCTCAGCCTCTCCCCATAGGGCTTGTGTTCCAAACCCCTCACCAACTTCGTTGCCCTTCTCTGGACACGCTCCAGCAAGACAACATCCTTCCTAAACTGAGGGGCCCAGAACTGGACACAGTACTCAAGGTGCGGCCTAACCAGTGCAGTGTACAGGGGCACAATGACCTCCCTGCTCCTGCTGGCCACACATTTCCTGATGCAGGCCAGGATGCCATTGGCCCTCTTGGCTGCCTGGGCACACTGAAGGCTCATGTTCAGCCTACCATCAACCAGTACCCCCAGGTCCCTCTCTGCCTGGCCGCTCTCCAGCCACTCTGACCCCAGCCTGTAGCACTGCATGGGGTTGCTGTGGCCAATGTGTAGAACCCGGCACTTGGATGTGTTCAATCTCATGCCCTTGGATTCTGCCCATCTGTCCACCCTGTCGAGGTCCCGCTGCAAAGCTTCTCTGCCCTCCAGTAGATCAACTCCTGACCCACCTTGGTGTCATCTGCAAATGCTGCAGAATGAAAGAAACCATCAGGATTCTTAAGCAGGAATAATAAAAGAAGCACAGTTAGAGGCATTATTTACAGTTGTGGTATTTAAAAAAAAAAAAAATCAGTGTCCATTTTCTTTCTAGCCAAAACTTTGGCTTTGCCAAGCCTTGCAATCATTGTGTTGAGACAACAAGAGGTATCTTTTGTAGCATAGCCCCAAGACAGGTGTCAGAGCATATGCAAAAGCACACAGCGAGAGCACCACTCTTCTCAAGTATTACAGGGTGAAGAGAAACTACCTGACACATTCCTTTTGCAGTTCTCAAAAAACTGTGTTCTTGTAGCTGTATAATCTGGATAATCCCCACTTCTGAACACTTGCAGGTGACTTCTGGACTGTAGAAGAGCATCTGATGGGGAGGTGGAAACTAATGAAAATTCTGGCTGACATTTTGATCACCTTCATGCATATATCAAGATTATCTCATAGGCATTTGTCACAAGAAGAGAGTAGTTTTTCCATATTAAAGATGACATTAACCTTCTATCCTGTCTTGCTCCCTATGCTATTCCCAAAGTCTTTAATTTTTCAGATATCTTCTGCCCTATTCTCCCACCACTCTGCTCTGTTAAAAATGGCAAGATGATGGAAAACCCGAATTTGATCTAGGTCCTTCTTTGTCTCTAAGGTAATTAGGTCTCATTCCTTCTTGTTGTTTATGGTCTAAGTCAGATGATTGTATAACATCCACCTGAACTTGCTCTGAATCCAGAGATGTGCTGGCCCTCAAATAATCCTCATATAGACTCATCATGGGAACCACTGACCAGTCACCATTTACTCCCAACTGCGTTGTGCTGCTTTGCCATTCACAAATGCACTGTGAGCCCATATATATAAACAGACAAATAAATAGTTAGATAAATTAATAAGTACATAAAGAAAACTCTCTCTTTTGGGGAAAGAGTGGACCTTCAATGAGAAGACAATTTTTTTGCATGTCTGGGATGGTGTCAGTGCACACCCATACCTGGGAAAAGTTCACAGCTGTTCATTGTAACTCATTTACACACTCCACATTCTCCTGTGAGGACAAGCTCCAAGAAGACCAGATAGCAACATTTCCGTATGTGAAGGACACCTACAGGAAGGCTGGGGAAGGGCATTTCAGAAAGGCTTGTAGTGGCAGGATGAGGGGCCACGGTTTTAAACTGGAGCAGGGTAGATTTAGGTTGGACATAAGGAGGAAGTTCTTTACAATGCGGGTGGTGAAATGCTGGGACAGGTTTCCCAGAGATATGGTTGAGACTTCAACCCTGGAGACTTTCCAGGTCGAACTTGTTGAGGTCCTGAGAAACCTGTTCTAGTTGGAGAAGTCCCTGCACACTGTAGGGGGGTTGGACAAGATGACCATTGAGGGTCCCTTCCAACTTGATGTGTTCTATGATTCTGTGATCCACGTCTGTGGAAATACCACATCAAATGGAAACAGTAGTTACCTGGGGACTGTATCAAAGTATTTGGTCAGGAGATGAGAAAAATTGTTAAGCAACTTACTGAGAGTTTTGGTAGTAAATTATACAGTAGTTGTCATGGAAAGTCAATAGGAATGTTATTGTAGCTCTGAACAGCAGCACATAGATATTCCTAAGTCCTTGTCTGGCAAATACTTTTATCTTTAACCTAACAAGAGGAGGAAATTCACCCTGAACAGACGTTTGGAAACATTACTGTTTTATCTAAATGTTTCTAATCAGAATCCAGGTCCTGGACCAGGATCATGTAGGGCAAAACACACAGCATTTAGACAATTTTTGACCCAACTTCTCTGAGAAATATTCTTCACTTACTATGGGAGAACAATGACTTGCCTCAGAAAAAATACATGAGAATTAGTTAACTAAACAGATTGGTAAACTAAACAGATTAAAAATGTGCCTTAGTATGATGCCACTCAAAAGTACAATAAATCTATATGCTGAGAAATGAGGTTACTGAGAAGGAAAATGGTGATTCGAAGTTTCAGAGGCAGTCTTCCTATGAACCTTTTATGCTGTATATAAGTAGAAGATAATCATAACAGCAAGAAGACTTTTTTCCCTTATATTGATTTTGTTACCCTGGTAACTTTCTGAGAAGATAGCTAGAAGCAATGTATAAGTACAGTAACACCAGCAGACTCCAGAGCACAGGTAATGAAGTACCTCAGGTTGTACAGGATGCAAAGATAATTCATTACAATCATTCAACCTTTCCCTGTGTAGGTGAAATTCAGTATTAGCCCTTTTATTTCAGTGACTCATGATCTTTCATATTGACTGAAGATCTGGACAATAGTACTTTCAGCAGTAGACTTAATTTTATTTTATCCAGTATTCAAATAAAGAAAATATTACAATGCATATTATTATTTGAAACCATTTTAATAAGATTATAGTTGGCTGAGACAGCCATTTTAACTTGGACTCTCCAAGACATTAAAATCCTATTAATCCTTCAGAAACAGTAAACTCATTGCCTTACACATCCAGAGTTTCCAGCTTTAGTGGAAGAGAGCAAAATCAATGAATAAAGTTCTGTTCTGTTACTTCTGTTCATGGAAGTTTTAAGTAATTTGAAAGATGGAGTTGATTAAAGTTATAAGACTGTTGGTGAGAGTTCCATACCTTACAGAAATTTTGTATCAATGTAGGATTATTGTCATGTGTGTGAATTGTTGTGTCCAAAAGTAGTAACACTTTACTCAAATGTTTGCTAATATCATTCATTGATTTGTCCTAGCAAGTCTGCATATAAAGCAACAGGAAAAAAATTGGAAATGTGTTTTTCTCCTAGAACTCAGAAAATGGATTTGCCCTGTAAGACTGGTCATTGAGGTTGAATCCCCTAAATTACAAGCATAAATAATATATGGGAAGATTGACCTTCAGACAAAATAAGAGATGGATGCTAAAGTTCCAGAGGCTGCTGCTCAGGGGAGCAAGAAACTCTGTTTGCACCTCTCAGAGAGCAAGTTACAGAAACAGCTTCATCTGAGGATGTAACCTGCTTAACTTCTGGTTAGTGAAACTCACCAGAGAAGAAAATGAAAGGTTTTAGGGGTTTTTTTTTGGGGTTGTGTTTTTTTTTTTTTTTTTTTTTTAGGGCTGTGTTTTGGCAACTATTACTTTCTCTCCTCTTACTGAGAAGACTCCCTATACTCTTCTCCCTAAGGACTGTAGTTAAACAACATCAATTCAGTGCAGTCATTCCCACCCAAACAGTGGTGCAACCCTACATCAGTTTGTGAGAGGCAGCCTAAGGACAGATTTGTGTCAGTGTTGAGGGTGTATAGACCAGGTGGTCTTCAAGACTTTGCCTGCCTGAATCCAAACAAGGAGGGCAGTTGTTTACATACGGTGACAGGGAACATAAACGTCTGCCAAAAGTTCTGCAGAAGAGTCTTATATTTATCATTTATACAACTGCACTGTTGCTGTGTTGATGTTTTGGTGTCTCCTCAAAAACTAAAATTTTCCTTCTTCTGTGTATATTTTTGGATTTGCAAGGGGGAAATATTGCCTATTACCGTATCTGACAAAAGTTTTTACCAATTCAAAAAATTATGGAGAAGGGCTGAAGACAGCTATGTTTGTGGTTGTAACAGAGATCCAGGGCTGTTTAAATAAGTTTTGTGACTGCTCTTGATATCTGGCTAAAGGATTATTGCTATATATACATGCAGGTGGAGAAAATACTTTGGACTTACAAGGTTCTCATCCTCATTTAAAAGACTGGAAGAAGTATTCTGAAAAAATCAGCTTTAATTTCATCGTTACCCTTTCAGCTTTCAGCTGGATTTACTTTTGATATGGTCTATAGCAAACTGAGAAAAGGAACACTGCATTTTGAACTCTACCATGCCATTTGTATTCAATGACGTCAAGTGATGGCATTCTACCTGCTGAGCTGAATGTTGCACTATCACATTTTATCCTCACCAGAAAACTCTATAGAAAGCTAGATTTTTTTTCAAAAGACAGATACAAACTCAACTTGCAGTTCCTGGAAGATTTTCTCTCTCACAACCCTCCTATTACAATAGCCCTTCATCCTTGAGGGTGCTGAGGCCTCACTCCTAAAAGGTACATAGGTAAATAGACAGAAATGCTTTGGCTTCAGCTGGAGGAGTCTTAAAACCTACCACTAATAGATCCAACAATGCCCAAGGCTTAGGGTGCAGCCTTTAACTCTGTGCTCATATGTGTCATCCTGATCAGGTTCCTATGGGACAGCTTGCATAAGAAAGCAAGCTCACAAGAAGAGCTCGCTTTCTTTGTGTTGCTTGTTAGTGCATGTGTGCTTTGATATTCAACATCTAAATCACCACACAGCATTTTGATTTTTATTTTCATAAAATACTTGAATTACACTTGTACAAAAGATGCCTCTGGCCCCATACAGAAGTTTCCAAAAAGCCTAATAACAAACAGATCACAGGGCAGGAGAACTAAACCTAACTGCTCTTCAGAGTTCTGATTACAAGAAAAACCATGCTGCCGATGTTGCTTTAACTGTGATGTTAAAATGAAAGCTCATTGTTGCATTCCAGGGGAATTCAGGAACACTAACTTTGCTGCCCATCTAAAAGGGATAATATTCTCTGTTCCTATCATGTGGGTATCAGTTCCAACTTGGAAACCAGCCTCCTCTCATAATTCAAGCTGGGTCTATACTGATGCAAACTTTCTCAGATATTATAAGCCAGTATGAGCTCAAAAAAAAGAATTCACTGCTCAAGGCCAAATAGCTTCAAAGCTAACAATCCTCCAGAGTCAGTGTGGAAGTGTTGAAACTGTCAATGTCAACTTACACCATGCATAGTGAGTGTAAAACTTCAATAATGACATCACCGAGAAAAGGACAAAGGGCAGGCACTACACAGAAAAGTGCCAGTGCTCTTCAAATCTTTGAAACCTTCAAGGATTTATCTGGACTAACACTTCTACGCATAGTCATTGGGGTCTTAGGCTATACTGATTAAGGATTTAGCTTATTCAAAGGCTCCCACTGATAGCAAGGATGACAAGGTTTCAGCAGTTATATTGGATTCCATTAGCTTTCACTTAAAAAAAGCATACCCCAAACCCCTCAGGATCCTGTTGCTTTTTTTTTTGGTTTTGGTTTTGTTTCTGTCTGCCCCCACCCCCACACCCCGCTTCTCCTTTTCTCTCTTTGTGTCAAGTTTTGTTTTGTTGTTTTTTTTTTTTTTTTCCCCTTTAAAACACACACACAATTATATGCTAATATCTGGTTTGATTCACAAACAGATATTGCAGCACTTAAGCTCTCAGTTCTTAGAATTCAAATCCCAGAAGGACTGAATCAATTCCTCAGGAATTCTCTGAAGCACCACATAGCATATTCACTCATTTCAGCTGCACTAGGGGCAGCAGACACACTTTTAAATGGGGGAAAACGTATTAGAGAAACAGGGAAGGGTATTTTAGTTAAAAAAAAAAAACCCCAAAATCAGCTTATTAAGAGGAAAGCTTAAAAGTAAGACTCAGTGTGGGTTTGGTGTCTGGGATAAGGACCTTTTCTAACTGGCTTTGGTGCCTGGAATAAGAACCTTTTACAATTCTTTGAGTGCATTCTGCAAATTGCAAAAACACAAGTATGACAGAGAACAGCCATGCTTCCATCATGCCATGGATTTCAGAGTCAGCTTCAGAAAGATAGTGAAAACATGGAAGAACTGCAGGAGGAACAGTCCCCTTTCTCCTCTCCTCTTCTTATTTGTGAGAAAAGAAAAATTCATAATGTACTGTGCACAGTGAAGACTTGCAAAAAAAGTTTATGTGCCATGCTAAATATCTTGAAAAGAGACGGTTGTAATGTCCCATTTAACAGGTGGCAAAAGCAAGAAAAGAAAAATTATTTACGAATTATTTAATAATTTCATTAGTATCCTATTATTCAAGAACTTCTGACACGGTGCTGGATGCAGGCCACCTGACTCTTAACCCAGCATCTGAACTCTGAACTTTATCTGTTTTTTTTTACAGTTATCTTCATTGGTTCTATCTTCCCCAGCCCTGATGTAGGTACTATCAGTTTCCTGTCACATCATCTGCCCCAGCAGCCTTGGCATAATTCAGTTGCTTAACACAGTTCTTTCTGTTCTGCTATGTAAGCTATGCTGGTATACCCATGACACCTACAGGTAGCTTGCAATTCACAGTGTCTATGGGAGAACTGTGACCTTCTCAAACTGCAAGTGCAAGACAGAAAGTAATATATAAGAATATCTCAAATGGCATTAGACATCTACGTTTGGGCGCAGAAATGTGAAATGTGGATTTCAATGTTTCTTTCCCAAGGAGCTGTGGGAATTGTTGCACAATACTGCCGGCTGCACAAGCCCCAAAAGTCCTGATCCAATACCACAGTGACTGCTTCTGAAACAATGTAGCTCAGGGACCTCAGTGCGCACTATTGCCGGATTCCTTAGGGTATTCTCTAGGATCATCTGCATTGCCATGAGAAGAGCATGCAGTTGTTCTAGAAAATACTCTCTGCTGTTGTAATCGTACAGTTGATGATCCAGCATGGAGAACATTTTGAATCCTTCAAAGGCACTTATGTGTACTCCATTATTACAGTTCAAGTAGCTTTCCATATATCAGCACCACTCATGTGAGACAAAGAAGGCCTTTCAGAGAAGGAGAACCAGCTGAGAGGTTTTGCTTTGTCCAACAGAGAAAGACAAGGTCTAATGAGACAGTGGGACACAGTGTAGGGAGCTGCAAGTTACTGCACTCTTACTCATCCCTGGAGAGGAAAATAGTAAAGCTAGACCTCTGTGTTACTCAGCCCAAGTTAAGAAGTTATGCTGAGAAGCAAGGTGTGTTCTTCTAATGTAATTTTCTTCTTTTGAAGACCCCAGGCAGTAATTCTATGTGGGATAGAGCTGCAGATCCATACTATCACATCAGTGCTCTGTATGATACCCTGAGCAGCAGCTGCCTGGAGGTACTCTGTGTGGTTTGCAAGTTCACCTGGGAATGGGGCCAATTCACAGGCACAGGGGCCAACTTTCCTGAGATTTTTATAGTGAAATTCAGATAGTAGGGAGACTTCTGCAGTTTTCTGTCTAAGGACTACCTGACTCCTGTACCATCAGCATTCACACTTTGGCCTCTTGCAGAACTCAAAAATTTGCTCCTGTGCCATTCAGTGTCCCACTCCATGTGTGCCAGAAGGACACTGTCCCAGGACTCATGACCTCTGGGCTTTTAACAATGTTGTGAGGGTTTGGTTTTCCACATTCTTATTGTTATTGTTCACTAAACCCAACTGTATATTTTTCTTGCAGTACGTGGTCTCCTTAAGAAAGAAATTAGCACAAAAGGAATGAAGAGGTGAAGGGTTATCACAACCATGAGAGCAGACAAGAATAAGGGGAGGTGGGAATACTCTACCTCTTCTACAAGCTGTTCTATTCTGTGCTAATGCACTTGTTTTTGCTGAAGGGACTGCACCACAATGCTGACTATTTAAACATTTATGAGGAAGGTTTCACATATATTCTGTGAAATGATTGCCTCATATGTGTTTCCCTTTGGGGTTGCTATAATAATTGTGTACACAGGCACCTACACAGCTGAGTTAGCTGCTACTGGACTGTTATTTCACTCACACTGACTTTATCCACATTAGGTCACTGACTTCCTTCGATCTATCCTGGATTTGTAAGTGAGATCAGAATGGTGCTGTTCTGGAGGAGGCTGCTTTTTTATTTTTTAAGTAAGGTCTATATAGCATGAGGAACCTACTTGGAGAAAAAATAAAAGAAATAAAAAGATCCTGCAAGTTAAAACTCTAACAGCTCATTGAAGAATTTTGAAGCTTGGGTTTGTTGTCCTGGGAGGAAATCTTCTATATTCCTGTCAGAGTTCTTACTGTGTGGTGTTTAGATGCCTGCTTCGGTGCACTGATCCTTACCAGAGCCACTTACTGCTTTTACAGATCTTCTATCTAAAGACACACTGAAAACTCCAGCTATAGCTTTGTCAAGAGTAAAATTCTCCTGGGGCAGACAGAAAGTGCAACGTGGGACTGCATTCAAATGCCACTGGAGGGACTGAATACTTCTCAGTGACTTGCACATCTGTGACGATTCTCCCATAAAAGGTATCAAGCACATTGTTCTCTGCCTAGGTAGCATTCCTTAATTCCATCCATCTGGAAGAAAAGTAGACCAGACAAAAGTCTAACTGAGGGCATCTGCTTCACTGGTAATACTTGACCATTAATCCATTAAGACAGCTCTGGAACACAGGGATTTTAAGAAACTCCTGCCCTGGTTAATGCTTTATTCTGAAGTTTTAAAATGAATACTCTTCAATGCTAACCTGCATCCTGAATGTTCCCAGGTTTTCTGCTGCTGTCCCAATATTGGGTGTACAAGCAACTCAAATTTTGAAGGGGATCTTGAACTCCAGATGCCAGCCCTTCTCAGCACCATGGTGCAAGGGGGACTCCAAGAAATAAACTTCATCAATGGTGGGGGCAGGGTGGATTGTCATCTAACCTGGAGAGCAGCATAGATGTCAACAACCAGCTCAAGGAATTTGTAAGAGAGTAAGGGTAGATAAGATACACTGGCCTCTCAGCAGATGAAGTGACCCATGCTGTAATAAGCAGCTCAGAGAGGGCAGTCATTCCTTTCATGCATATCCAGAGCTTACTGATTTTTTTCCCCATGACTCCAAACCAATTCCCCTTCCTGACACATCCACCTGGCTGCATCTCTTGTTCTTTTTCCAATACTTTCTGAGTGATACCCTCTGTTTCATACGTTTCACAGAGACACACTTCTCTGGAAGCATGACTCCATATAGGGACATATGAATGACAAATGGTCTCATTAGAATTTCATAAAGGGTGTTGTGGAACAGTGGAAATGTTGAGTCCAAATACACATAGTCCATTATTTAGGTCACTCCCTTCTCAGTGGAATAACACTAAACTGCAAAGCCTGAGACTCGTCCTCACAGTCTTAACATCCTTCCTCCAAAAGAGGCTTTCTAGTCTTCACAAGAGCATGGAATTTGCTCCCATCCAGCAGGCAAAATGAGGCAAACTATATAGTGTCTATGAGAAGTGGACATAGAAGACACTAAGATGTCGGAGAGGATAGTGAAAAGCTGAAACTGGCTGTACACCATTTCACATGTGCTTGAGACTCCAGGTCGTTGCAGTAGTTTTGCAAAGCAAACTGCTTTCCCCTCAGAGCATAGTAGGACACAGGAGTATATTCACAAGACCAGTCTTATGACTCTAAGTAATCACAGTCTTGCCCATTGTGTAATGTCATCACTGAAAAGGCTGGTTGTACTAATAGGAAGTGATGGCTGATCCCATTTAGAGACACGTTTCTAAGAAGCAACAAGCAGTATAATATCAAAAGGACTTCTAGATCCTTCTGGGGATACCTGCAGATAAAGAAGAAGTAGGCATGAAAAGTAAATGTTTGCTTTCTTTTTTCAGTAATCACTAAGTACAGTGCTGCAAATGCAGTTGCATTTGTCCTGTAAATCACATAATCACACCCACTCAATAAAAATAGAAGAGGTGTGTAGCAGCAAGAGAGAGTGAAGGAGCGAAGAATTCTGTAGGCTAATCATAGGAACATCGTGTTTCCTTTTTAATTTGCAGGTCTTCTTTAATGTGTGCATGGTGGTAGTCTACTTAACCCTCCCATGATAAACTCAGAGCAGCTCAGCTTAAGGAAAGATTTCTTCAAATTTTTCCTTATATAAAGCTTGACTAAATACACATTTCTCACTGGTAAAATGTGATTAGCATGTAGATCTTACCACTTCATTTACAGATGTTTTGCTGAAGGCCAAATCATGCTAGATTTGCATCACTCTTTCCACCTTTGTTAGCTTGGCTTCTCCCTGACGTATTATGTCACAATCCCTTCAGTCTATAAGGCAGTATAAAGCTCCAGTAAGATATGCTCTGCACTATGTATGTTATCTCATAGACAGAAAAGAACAAAATAACATCCCCCCCCAAAAAAAAATTAGTTTCCCATACCCCCAAGAGGAATTATCATTTGACCAGAGCTGCCAGTTCCTAAAAATCATATTTATACTATCCTTTTCTTGATCTTCCATTTCAAAGTCTAGCCCAGAAGTACACTGGTAGAAAAATCCTATGGATTCTCCTGTGCTGAACATCCGCTGCAATCCACTCTGTTACTGCTGGAAGAGTGTGCCTGAACAAGTTCTACTTAACTATCATTGGCATGCAAATTATCAGCAGCAGGTAACTCTCCCAGAAACAGTCCTAACATACATGTGTTCTCAGAAAGAGGAATTATTCCTACTCATGAGTCTTATTCAAGAATCTGTGCTCGTGCTAGGTCTCAATGAGTGTTTTTGGATACAGTTTTTTGGTGGGTTTTGAGCTGAAAAAAAAGCCCACTCTATCCCAAATAAAATGGACTTGATACTGAGAATAGACCCATAATTATTCTGAAGATTTTAGTGCAGTGTCTGCATCAGTTGATAACAGCCCTTGATAGCAGAAGTTGCCATTTCCCCAATCCTGAACTAATGCTCCATGTCTTTTCAGTGTAATGTAGTCTGCTTTTTTAAACAAAGGTTCTATACACAGGACAAAGAGTCATAAAGGCTGCTGTGCCTATTAACTATTCAAACTGAATGTGGTCATCCCACCACCTAAATGGCATGCACAGGTTTACATCCCTGAACTGAAGTAAATGAACTGAAGCAAATGCATTGCACAAGCAATTGCAATGGATTCATACTGAATATTTCATACTGAATCATCAAGCTTGCCTTCTAAATCAGATACATAATCTATTGACTCCAGTGCTATAAGTCACCCTTTGAGACAGATGGCTCTCTCATGAATTAGGGATATGATCTGCTAAATCATCTCCATATTGAATCCAGTACAGTATACTGCAAAGCAAACAGCTCTACAGAACAGCTATACATAGAAGAGGTACTACAGTGTCTCCCACTGGTTATTACTTTGAGCACTAGTCACAAGTGCTGGTAGCCTGCTTGTGCAGTGAGAAGCTAATCAAGAGTTACCTTAATTTCTCTGGCAGATACTATCTCATAAACCCACTTGCAGTACTATAAGATCATCACCCTCTGCCAACTTGAGGGATATGTGCTCATACCTCAGGTGCTCTAGTCTTTGTCTGTCTGGTGTATTAATTTAAACTATAAACTGTAGCATCTGAGGCATTGGCACACCTCATGTTTTGTCCATTTTGCTTACTCTGCAATAAAACTAACCCCAGTGGCTGAGATGGCACAGACAGCCAGGGTGGTACTACAGTAAGCTGCTAGAACTTGATTTGCCAGGCAATGCCTGTCAGGGCCCTACGGGTAAAAAGAGCAAAAATTTTTAGTCAGGGAAGATATTTGCATAACGTACATCAAAAGAGGAATATAAAGATATGCTTTCCCCCCATCCAGTGGAAATAATGGATAAAGGCTTACCACCTTCTTGTGTGGGCCACTTTCAGAGGCATGTGCTGCTATAGTTTCATTCTCTTGCCTTGTGTAACTTGTCACACAAATGATTTTTTTTCATTCCTCACTCAAGCCCTCCATGAAAGACAGCAGTATTCTCTGTGTGCTGTAATTGGACTGACTGGCTGACTGATTCCTGTTCTCCCCTCATGCAGCCCTGGGAACCTGGGAGAAAAAAGGTGGAACGGCCAGCCACTCAAAAGCACCCCAGACTTTTTAAAAGGTTAAGGAGTAGAGTGTGCAACTTCTGTCTGTTACAGATGACTGGACATTGCAATTTGGATGTCTTGTTCCCAATACCTCCTTACTATGATTGTCACAAGGATGACAGAGGATGGAAAAGGCAAGCCATTCTTATTAAGGACTTACAAGAGGGACTTTTTCTGAGGAGAGTAATAGACCTCCCTTTTTCCTGAAGTTTGACAGTGCTTGGGAAAACAAATACGGTGAGCATTGCTTAAACTGTCAGAAGGATGATGTGTCAGAAAATACAATGTGCACACTCACGTGCACCAAAGTCAAGCAGACTTTTCATGATTGTTGTGGGTATTGCTTGCAGTGGAAAGGGAATGCTCACAATGCTTTCAAGTGTCAGTAAGTCTGAATCGATAGTGATACTTTTATTGGGTAAAAATGACCAGTGTAGACAACATGCACTGTCTTGTAGGTAATATTCTCTTGATTTCATGGACAAAGCAGTTGCTGATATTGGTTACTAGTACCAAAGGATTTTAATATTCCAGTAGCTTCATCGATTTATATCCTTAGTGATGTGTCCTCCTTTTTCTTCCCACTCCTTTTTACTAACCCAGTGTGCACCAAGCCTTTATGTATCCCCACTCTTAATTCTGGTCTTTTTTGCTTCTCAGCATGAGTTCCCCAGCAAAAGAGAAGCATCAAGGAACTCTAAATTAGGAGAAGTGCTTAGCACAGACTCAACTCCCATTCATTTGGAGCAATGTTGCTGCAGTGCTCTTGAGCATATCTGTCATCTATGCTTCATTATTTCAGACACGACTACAACTGCATCTCAATCATGTTTCTGCAAGCTCTACCCAGAGTTCCAGCATGCCAGATATCTTAGGGCAGGTAAGGAAATAGAGCATTCTGCCAAACCCATGCCAGGCAGTGGCAAAATCAACGGTTCCTCTATCTATCTGATGCATTCATTGTATGACCAGTTCAAGATAAGGGGGAGTGATAAGGGGAAAAAATGATTCACTAAAAAGATCCTTTCTATGCTCTGTAAATGTGGACTATCCAGGGTCATACCAGAAAGTCAGAAGCCGGGAAGTATAATATTTTTATATCTTCCTGCTGCTTGGAATTATAGATAAGAAACAATAAAAACTGTGCAAAACATCCAGTATCAGGGTCTTTTTTTTTTTCCTTTTGCAGGACATTGTGTCATAAAGGGTTACAGATTTTGAGGTCTGGATTTCAGTCAGTCTTCATTGAAATATCAAAGCACAGCTCATCTTATACTGTCCATTTTTACCTGGTGCTACTCTCAGAATCTTTGTGCGCCTCAGGGATACAATTTTTGCAAATGAATAAATGAATAAACCCTTGCATTTAGTGGTCACAACTTCAGTCCCTAAGTTGTTGTTAAGGCAAAAAATCTTACGACAGATGTAAGATGGTCACTGCCTTGAACAACGTTTTCAGCCCTCTCTGAGCTATGTGGCACAACGTTTGAAGACAATAGAGAACAATCATGGTTCCTGAAGCCTTAAAAAGCCCTCATCTCATGTTTGCTGTGAGCTACTCTGGCAATATTGTTGAACTGTGCTTTGTTACCCCTCTCATTCCTTCTAGTTTTGACTACTCATTCATAGATTTTACCTATTAGAAAAACTTCAGAACTTCTTTATGGTGTTTTTGCTGGCTCTGGGAAATTGATCTGCTAGGGCTGGTGACTGATATATTGAATTTGACCCTTACAGTAATTGTTTAAATGTTATAGCAGCTTTGATATGTCATCTGTTAAACTTATTGGTGATGCTGCTGTTCAACATGCAGTGTGAGTAATATTTATATGATTTACTGGGTGACGTACAGTTTTTGATTCAACAATAATGTATTTGATTCAATAGGTGATGCATCTAATTCATCTGGGAGTCTATCTAATTCAAAGGTGATGCATTTGATTCACTAGCTGATGTACTTGATTTAGAAAGTGATGGATCTAGTTCACTGAGAATGATTCCAATTCCCCCATGCAAGGTATTTACTTCAGTGTGTGATGAATGAGCTTTAATAATAATACATGTTTCTCCAACAGTGGATGTATTGGCTTCAATTTATATCCCAAGGTTCCTGAATCTGGAGTGAAGTGGCACCTTGCACCCACGATTCATGTGAGGATCACAAGCAGTGTGAAACAATAACCACTAAAATAATGGGATCAAATTATGTAATAAAAGCTGTGCTTCCCAGATGAAATATTTTCACCAGATGTGATGTGGGGATACAAATGCCCTGTCACTGCTGTTATTGCTACCACAGTACATGACGAAAATCCCCAAATCCATTTACCTTTAGCGTCATTGCTGGGATTACATACTCAGTACTTATTTCCCCAGAGCTATGAGAGCTCTCAAATAGCAGCATCTGAACTAACAGCTCCACTCACCTCATTTTTGTGTGTACATTTATTTTGTTAGGTTGGCAAACATTTAGCCCCAGTGAAAATGGGGAAAAGAGTGTTAGTACAGACAAGTACCACACAGGGTAAGGACTATGGGGATATGGACCTGTACAATGTACCGAAAACCTGGCTCTGGCTCTAGCTTCAAAATTAGTGGTAGGATCCTCTGTTCTTTGGATGATGGTTAAGATACTTTGGCCAAGCAGGCTATATTTTCAGTTATGAACACAGCAGGAACTTTTGCTTGCACACTCACAAAAAAACCAACCAATCAACCAAAAAACCACAACTCTTCTTGGACTTCCATTTCTTACTTGTGCAATGGCCTGTTCCAGAGTTGTGAATATTGTTTATCACTTGTGCTGCAATAGTGTGTGGGAAGAGGTGCTCATTTAAGAAGGTCTGGGCTCAGTCATGAAAGAAGATACCCCATGAGACTGGGTGCATGTTTGGTTGATATGAACCCCCACACAGCTTTTCAGTAGGATCTCTGAGCCCAAGAAAGGCACTCCATTGTCAAAATCAGTCTTCTTCTAATCCTCAGTCCAACTTTGTGGCTGCTTCTTTCTTATGACCTTTGCCTTCCCATATCCTCAGTGAAGAATTACATCTCTTAGGTGTGGGAAGCAGCAGTAGCAGCCTATCCAATATTTCACAGTATTTCACAGTATCACCAAGGTTGGAAGAGACCTCGAAGATCATCCAGTCCAACCTGTCACCACAGACCCCATGACTAGACCATGGCACCAAGTCCAATCCCCTCTTGAGGAGGGAGGGCATTGCTGCCCAGAGAGAACTCTCCTGCCCACTGCAGGCTTGAACTCACAAACTTCCCAGTAGGAGTCTTACGTGCTACCAACTTAGCCACATATATTTGCATCCATTTTGTCCTCCACTTGAAAGAGTTCTGAGGACAAAGGCTTCACTTGTTGTGCCCTTGTTACTGCTTTTCTTGTGTGGGTACAAGTCTTCTTCATTTACCCACATCTCTTTTAATGACTACTACAAAAATAAATGACAGAGGATGTGTGTAATGTTGCTATACAAGCGAGTCTCCAAATGCTAAAACCAGTGTGTTAAGTACTAAAATAGGTATCTAATCTTAAAATAAGTAAGTAAATAAAAACTCTTTTGCACTTATTGCTTCAGGCTGTGTCTAGAGATGTAATGAAGTTGCTGCAGGAGTCTTAACTAGTTAGCTTTTTATCGTCCACTGAGTTTTCAGGGTTGAGATTCATGTAACTCCATTTGGTATCATATGTTTAGACAGCATACATCAACACATTAGTGTGCAATCTGAGGAAAGAGGGATATTTTTCCACATTTTCTTCCCCTCTATTTCTTGCCTTCAAATTTTCTCCAACTTTGTGTTTGTTTGTTTTTCTGGTGAGATTTGGGGTTTTGGGTTTTTTTTTAAGTTTTATTTTTTATCACATCATTTAGCAAGTGACTCTGAGACCAGAAGAGACTACAGTGCAAGGAAAATCTCACCAGTGGGCAAATGAATTTTGATTGGTGCTTTCCAGTTCTTGCATGGCATAGGGTTTGGAAACAGTAGATGATGCATTCTCTCCTGTCAGCTCAGAAGTGCCATCGATGTTGTCATTAGTTGAACACTGCCACTTTTGCAATTACAAACCTTTCCATGTTGCGTAGAGGAACTGCAGCTGCTGCTTCTTGGAGTACTGAGTAAAGCACACTCCTGTGATGGCCCTCAGAGACCCATGCACAGCATAGCATATTGAAACAGATGGGGTGAGGGAGGGATGCTTCATCGAAAAAGCACATTTGTCTAAATACAAGAAGAATGAAAACACAGCAGTTATCACTAGTGCTTAATCTTAAATCCAGAGAAGTTTGGAATGGAGGAGATGAATACTGTACTTGTCATGGTGTAATACCCAAACACATAAAACTCCTTTCTTCATCTCTCTATTTTTGAGCACATTTGCCACTTAGTAAACCCACAGAAAGCAACCAGAATGCCCCTATGAGCAAGCTGAAAGATAAAGCAGAGTATTTAAATCACTGTGAGTTCATTCTAGCTATGCCTTTTGCCACCATACAGTGCGGAACCTTTACAACAATGTGAAGATGATGTCCTTAGATTTAGATGGGGGTTTGTGTTTGTTGTTTGTTTGGGGTTTTTTTTTTTGTGTGTGTGTTTTGTTTTGGGGTTTTGTGGTTTTTTTCTGGTTTGTTTGTTTGCTGTTGAGGTTGGTTGGTTTTATAGTTGTTTCTGTGTTTTGTTTTGTTTAAAAAAAAATGAAGCAGAATAATGCTATCTGGGTGTTTCTGAGTCTTTCACTTAAGACAGGGAGATAATTATCATCCCTGCTTATATAGGTAGGGAAACTCAGGACAAATTGTGTGGTGGATATTATAGTACCCAGAGGTAGAACCTGAAACAAAATTCTGCTTACCTATATTTGGGTCTTCAAAATCCATTATTGTGCCATGAAGCGAGAGCAACTCCTTGAGGTATATGTTGAGATCAATGAAGAATAGTAGGTAACTCTTTCTGCTCTCATGTAGTACATTCTGGTTTGGGAACAAAGAACCCTTTGCTTCACAGAAACTGTCCATCTTAGGCTCTTTCCTATAAGGCAAGGAAGAATTTCAACATCTTTGACAAAACAAGATGCTTTATGGACAGTATTATTTTTGGGGAGGTGGGTTTGGCAAAGGCTTATTACTCTGCTAGTGCTGCTAGGACCTGGTCGTGTTAGAATCATAGAATCATAGAATCAACAAGGCTGGAAAAGACCTCAAAAATCATCAAGTCCAACCTGTCTCCCAAGACCTCATGACTACTAGACCATGGCACCAAGTGCCACATCCAATCCCCTCTTGAACACCTCCAGGAATGGTGACTCCACCACCTCCCTGGGCAGCACATTCCAATGGCCAACAACTCTCTCTGTGAAGAACTTTCTCCTCCCCTTGAGCCTAAACCTCCCCTGGTGCAGCTTGAGTCTGTGTCCTCTTGTTCTGGTGCTGGTTGCCTGGGAGAAGAGACCAACACCCACCTGGCTGCAACCACCCTTCAGGTAGTTGTAGATAGCAATGAGGTCTCCCCTGAACCTTCTCTTATCCAGGCTAAACAATCCCAGCTCCTTCAGCCTCTCCTTGTAGGGGTTGTGCTTGAGGCCTCTCACCAGCCTCTTTGCCCTTCTCTGGACACTTTCAAGAGTCTCAATGTCAAGTTGGATGCAGGTGGGGTCATGAAGACTAAATCAACCTGAAATAACATGCTAGATCCTGATCCTAAAGTATAAGAAGCTATTACTTCCCTAGATTGCTTTCTTACTTTCTCAGGTCCCACACCTGACACACTCAGTCCAAGATTTATCATTACTGAGGCTTCTTGGGAATTATGTGATTTCATTATTTGATTGAGAAAATTAGAACATTTTTTTGAGGTGTACTCAGTCTGGTCATAGTAGCCAGGACTTTGAGCAGGTGTAATTCAGAAGAGTATGAGACATCACTCAGGTAAGAAGAAACTACGTGGATAACTTCATCCATAAGAACTGCAGGATTTTGTGTTGGGTGTCTTTCCTTGAAGCTATCCGTACTTCCTTGGGGAGAGAGAGTAAGGTTAGCAGTGCTTAAATGGATTTGTTAGCCTGTTACATTTAAGTCATATGCCTGTCAAGTACAACAATTGCACAGAATTAAGACAAATAATATTTAACTCTGGCATAAGCATAGTCACTGTCCCAGTTACACAGATTATAGTTGTACCTGAACTAAACACATTTTCTTTTTTCTGTTCACAGCATATGCATATAAACTGTCATTGTCTTTAAACTTGCTGAGAAATTTGAATGGCAAAATAGCATATTTTCAATAGGAAAATTATTAACAGTGGTCTGGGTCTCAGGATAGCAAAGGGACCATAAAACTAGCTTTGCAAGCCATCTGAGAATTTCCCTGGAGAAATTTCCCAGCTCTTGGCATAGGGGACATCTCAGGGATATGGCCAGGAGGTGGGGAGGAAAGGGGTGTGCACTGTGGCATAATCCTTGGGGGCTACTGTTTGTTAGAGCAGCTCCAAGGTTGCCCTTAATTGTATTGTGGGCTGAACTGGCTCCTAACCAGCTGCTGGGGTGTGAGAACTACAAACATGGAAGAGGCACTCTTTTATTTTTTTTTCTCCCCTCTGCCTCCCAGCTGCAGAAAGCGGTTTGGCTGGGGTGCATGAGCAAGCCTCCTAACTTATCCCTGCAGCTGAGTTTTCTGTGCTGTGACATGTCATTGCATCCTAACTCATCCCTAAAACAATTATCAAGCAAACAAGCTGGATGTCTTTCTTGTTTCCATAACTGATGCCTCTCACACACACAGACGCACAAACACACACATGCACAAATGCACATGCATGCACACACGTCGTATGTGGATGGACACTGTGTGCTTTCTAGAGCAAAATGAAAATGGACAGTAAAAGAAACAAGACAGCAAAATATTCTATAATTAGGATATCTATTATAGGGAGGAACTAATTAATCGTGAAAAAGAAACAAGTTATTTTACCACACACAAATACTGATATCATTCCAGACTCGGTGTGTTCCCCACTTCTGCCTGATAGTGTTTTATGACTCTTCTTACATTTTTGGAGACCCAGCTCCTACATTTTTTTGCAAGGTTTTTGTAAAGTGAATAAATCTAGAAAAACGTTAGGCTTTTATGAGATGTTTAGAGACAACCATGTCTCTCCAGTAGCAAGTGCGCTCCCCATTCCTTTACCTTTGTGGACACATACTTTAAAAACAGTTCCACCTAGGAATTGTTTTTAAAAACAGCTCCACCTTGGAGAAAGCATCCCAGTGTGTGATGCAGCATAGGCAAATACCTGTTGCCCAGGACTTCAACAATGGCCTTAGGAATGTCACAACCAGAAAATCCAATTGTTACTGCATGACTGTCCACAAAACACATCAATCAGAAAAGAGTGATTGCTCAGTTTTCTAAGCTTCCCTCTGTCCTGTACCAGTTGCCATCCTGTCATGAAAAGTAATTTGTATCTAGCAGTTACAACACTTAGCTCAAACAAGAGATGAGAACCAAGTGGACCTTGAAATAAAGAAACTTTGCTTACCAAACACTATAGGTAGACAGCCCTGAGTACATTAGTCTGAAAGTGTCATGGGCAGTTACAACACAGAACCACTTTCCCTTTTAGTAAAGTTACATAACCACTTGATATAAACACCCACAGTAAGACTACATCTGCTACTAAGCTGTCTTGTAAAGGTCTTTAATTTTTATATTTCATTTGAAGAGAGTTGTTAAAGTGGGTGTACAGGGTGATGGATCTCTGAATAAAAGACATCAGGACTGAAGCGAAGCTCTGCAAAACACTTAATATTCACTCTAATAAGCCCTCCTAAAACATTACTAGATGTTGGTCTTCCCTGAACTTGTTTTCCCTTCCTGCATGTTCTTTCTTTCTTTCTTTTCTTTTCTTTCTTTCTTTCTTTCTTTCTTTCTTTCTTTCTTTCTTTCTTTCTTTCTTTCTTTCTTTCTTTCTTTCTTTCTTTCTTTCTTTCTTTCTTTCTTTCTTTCTTTCTTTCTTTCTTTCTTTCTTTCTTTCTTTCTTTCTTTCTTTCTTTCTTTCTTTCTTTCTTTCTTTCTTTCTTTCTTTCTTTCTTTCTTTCTTTCTTTCTTTCTTTCTTTCTTTCTTTCTTTCTTTCTTTCTTTCTTTCTTTCTTTCTTTCTTTCTTTCTTTCTTTCTTTCTTTCTTTCTTTCTTTCTTTCTTTCTTTCTTTCTTTCTTTCTTTCTTTCTTTCTTTCTTTCTTTCTTTCTTTCTTTCTTTCTTTCTTTCTTTCTTTCTTTCTTTCTTTCTTTCTTTCTTTCTTCTTCCTTCCTTCCTTCTTTCTTTCTTTCTTTCTTCCTTCCTTCCTTCCTTTCTTTCTTTCTTTCTTCCTTCCTTCCTTTCCTTTCTTTCTTCCTTTCTTTCTTCCTTTCTTTCTTCCTTTCTTTCTTCCTTTCTTTCTTCCTTTCTTTCTTTCTTTCTTTCTTTCTTTCTTTCTTTCTTTCTTTCTTTCTTTCTTTCTTTCTTTCTTTCTTTCTTTCTTTCTTTCTTTCTTTCTTTCTTTCTTTCTTTCTTTCTTTCTTTCTTTCTTTCTTCCTTTCTTTCTTTCTTTCTTTCTTCCTTCTTTCTTTCTTTCTTTCTTTCTTTCTTTCTTTCTTTCTTTCTTTCTTTCTTTCTTTCTTTCTTTCTTTCTTTCTTTCTTTCTTTCTTTCTTTCTTTCTTTCTTTCTTTCTTTCTTTCTTTCTTTCTTTCTTTCTTTCTTTCTTTCTTTCTTTCTTTCTTTCTTTCTTTCTTTCTTTCTTTCTTTCTTTCTTTCTTTCTTTCTTTCTTTCTTTCTTTCTTTCTTTCTTTCTTTCTTTCTTTCTTTCTTTCTTTCTTTCTTTCTTTCTTTCTTTCTTTCTTTCTTTCTTTCTTTCTTTCTTTCTTTCTTTCTTCCTTTCTTTCTTTCTTTCTTTCTTTCTTTCTTTCTTTCTTTCTTTCTTTCTTTCTTTCTTTCTTTCTTTCTTTCTTTCTTTCTTTCTTTCTTTCTTTCTTTCTTTCTTTCTTTCTTTCTTTCTTTCTTTCTTTCTTTCTTTCTTTCTTTCTTTCTTTCTTTCTTTCTTTCTTTTTTTTAAAGAATACATTTATAGGAGAATGGTTTTATTTTTACTGCCCAGATGACACCACTTCTCTTCCTACCCTGAATAAGATGTGCTCTTCAGTCTAAGCTAAAGAAATCTTTCAGAAGTCTTCTTTCAAAGCTACTACTTTTGTTTAAGTTTTTGTTTGATTTGTGGTGGGTTTTTGTCCATAATTTTTGTTGTTGCTGTTTGTTACTTTCTTTCTTTCTTTGTTTTCTTTGGGGTATTATTTGTTAAAAAATCCCACAACCCTGTTCTTCTGGACTATCTGGGGCCTTTAATTTGACTTTTGGCTGTGAGTGTGAGAAGGGATCCTCCAATGCATTTGTGCTAAGATTTTAAGACTCCTTTGGATGTGTTCTTCAATGCATGAAAAAGTTCTCTGCTGTCTGAGCATATATAAGTGTGGTACCGTTCTTGATTACCTAGAGGGGTCATCATAGAGCAAACATGAAGACTGTTCCAGTCCCAAGTGCTTTTATTGACTTATTTTGCCCTGAATAACAGACAAGAAAGAAAATGTGGAGTCCAGGCTTTTTGGCATTGCAACTCAGATTTGGGAAAATTTCTACATACTATCAAACCTGGATGCTTTATTTTTTGTTTAAGTGTCTTGTTTTCATTCTGGAGAACAAAACAAAACAAAACATTATGGATTGCAGACCTCAGTCATCACAGCAGAAAAATTCAGGAAATTAAAATGTGCATCTTTAAAGAATAGGAAGGAATAATAGCAATATTTACAACCCAAAAAACAGAATGTAAAAAACCAAGAAGTCCATCTGCAACGTGATACTCATCTGGAGACCAGTGTTACCAAAATGCATGGAGATTCGACAGCAGTTAGAATGAGGGGAATTACATGTTTATGTTGCTTTGGAGATGTGGGTTTGAAAAGATTTTAAGTATGTAAGTACAGTACAGGCCATATTCACCAGACAGGTTTGAACCCAGAATTCGGTGTTATAATTTAACCTGGGTCTTCTGAATTATGGAATACAAATAAATTAGAAGCTAGATGACAGGAGAAATATTTTCTCTCTCTCTTAGACTAAAAGAGTATAACAAGGTTCTTAAAGGAATAATATTGTTTTATTGCAACAGTAAGGTATTGAAACCAAGCACTCAAAAGTCAGTAAATGTCATAAAGACATTTTTCCTGCAAGATTTATAGTACCATGTTGTGTATTTATTTTTAGTTTACAATTTCATTGTGAAATGTACATTTTAATGAATTACATTTGTCGTTAGTGTACACCGTAATACAATAGTAATCATCAGATTCATAGGTGGTACTCATGTAGAGCTGTACATAATCACAATTCTCCACAAACATACTTGCCTCATGCTTAGAGTTCAAATGGTAATTGCTGAATAAAGTACAGTGGAGATCAGACTCGTGTAACACTCACAAACATCTGTACTTCTGGGGCTGTAGAATGCAGACAAATGCCTGACTCTCCACTCCAAAGTATTTCTTGTCTGGAATTTCCTATGCTGGAATATTCATGCCTTTATTAAAATCAGCATGAATAGATGAAGCCCATTGTGTGCACTACTTCCTTAAAAATGCAGAAGATTACTGCCCATTTCTCACCAAACAGAGTCTGTAGAGATACAATATTAATTTGATTTCTAGCATAGATATAATCTGTTTAGAGTCGAGATATTCTCTTTCATGCTCTCCTATTAATATATTTGGATATACACCCTACTCTTTCTTCAGAAAACTTCTGAAAACCCACCTCTGTGAGGCATGCCAGGTGCTGGACTACTCCTCACTCTGTGGGTGTTCTTCCTCAAATTATTTTGTTTGTATAGAGTCATGCCTTCAGGGCCTTATCTTGCATTCCTTGCACACCCAACATTCACTGAAGTTCACGAAGATAAAAAAGGCAGGCCCTTAGCTTTTGCTGGGATCTACGTTCTTCTAATTTTGCTTCCACTGTGGTCTCTGCTGTCCTAAATACTGTGGACTTGGGATTTACCACCATATTTCTTTTATTTTGCATGTGTGGGGTGCAACCTCCCTTCCTGAGTCCTCCCTTCTTCCTGGCTTGCCTTTTTTTTTTTTTTTAAAGGATATTGCAAATACTAATTCTTTGCATCTCAAACCACTGGGATGCTGCTATCCAAGACAGTGAGAAAATTTATTCCTTCCACTTACAACTCTCTGAATAAAATCCATTGCTTCAGTGTTTGTGGTATGTATATTATATTACAGTCTTAGTGATTCTTTCATATCTGTCCATATGAAAAACAGACTTAGCAAAGTTAATTAGGAGTAATTTGCATTCAAGCTATTCATTATTTATTTATCTTTTAACTGCAAACTGTAGGAATGCCATTTGTTCATTAAAATTTTCAATCTTTGCCCACTTTCCATTGATAACATAGTGGTTAAAGAAATTTGAGCTTTGCTGCTGACTAACCATTCTCTGCATGCTGCAGAAATGGCTGCAAGTCATTTGAGTATTAGCAAGTAGTTAATGTTGAATTCCATAAAGTTAAATTTGTGTTCAGTTACTCATTATGATGGAATACAGTTGATCATTCTGATCAAATTTCCCAGCTCTACTTTCAGTCAGACTCTGCAGACTCAAATAGCATGTGGTAACTACGTTGAGAAGAATTCAGCAACTCTGGAAAAGACACTAGTGCAACCCCTTGCACTGGATAAGGCTCCTTTAATTATTGCAATCACCACCGTTGCCTGCTCCTTTTGATAGTTAAAGCATAAAGTATCTGGTTTTTATTATTAGTGACTAGTTTATGAAGAAATGCACCTTTGTTAATTCCTCAGCAAATCTTGCTGTGTGCTGTCGTAGACACTGTAAGCTGAAAAGAGATGCAGTGCCAACTGTCTTGCTACTGTCTTGCCAATGGAGAAATATAAAAACCCATTTTGTAGGTACTCAAAGGAGATAGTCTCTCAAGTATCTCTTTGGTAACATTGCTGTACCTAAGGTGCAGGAATGGTACCTCCAGAGCAAGAATCATTTAAATAAGATGAGAAAGCGCTGGTTAGAAAAAGAGCCTCGGAGGTTTGAAAAGATGCCCAGATCCTCATGTGCCATGTGGACTGAAGCAAATCATCGCAAATACGCTTGGATATTTAAAGCCTACTCAGGGCTTGCTATATGACAATGTCTCTGTTTCCTATTTCAATGCAATCATAAAATGATGGCATCTTTTAAAACTCCCTCCCCTTCCCTCCATAGCTGGAACTAATGAGCAAATAAGGAAAGAAAATTAAAGAATAAAAAATGTAAGCAGTGATAGGGTGAGATCAATAAAATGTGGATTGCTAGCATTGAGTGAGCCTGAGTAATCTTCTGCGTATTGCATGTTGAGTTAACTTGCAAGAGAAATATGTTTCCTCTTATTGTCCTGTGTCTCCTGTGGAAAAGGAAGAAGCAACTTCAAATTAAAATATCCTTGATTTAGATTCTGAATGGGGTGCCCAAGAGTTCTCCCTCTATTTGCCACATGCTAGCAATCGAACTGTCTGCTCCATTACAATATAATGAAAATATTTTGTTTTCGGGCTGTGACTTCTTTTGTACTTCTTGCCCGCAACAAGAAGTCTACCAAAGATGCTGTTGTGAGTAGCATCAGGAAGAGATACTATTCTAAATCAGCACATTTCTCTGCTGTTTTGGGCTCACTGCTACAGGGCAGAAGGTGGAAGATACATGAGTCACAACCCATGTGATACTATACAAATGCTGGCATAAGAATGATGAAGATTTCTTGAGCTGAAACATGTTACACTGGGAATATATGGGGCTAAGACAAGCTCAGCCAGAAGTGGAAAACTATAATACAATACAATACAATACACCAGGTTGGAAGAGACCTTCAAGATCATCGCGTCCAACCCATCAAACAATCCAACCCACCCAACAACTAGACCATACAGCCAAGCACCCCATCAAGTCTTCTCCTGAACACCTCCTGTGAAGGTGACTCCACCACCTCCACGGGTAGCCGATTCCAATGGGCAATCACTCTCTCCGTGTAGAACTTCTTCCTAACATCCAGCCTAAACCTGCCCTGGCGCAGCCTGAGACTGTGTCCTCTTGTTCTGGTGCTGGATGCCTGGGAGAAGAGGCCAACCTCTGCCTGGCTACAACCTCCCTTCAGGTAGTTGTAGAGAGCAATAAGGTCACCCCTCAGTCTCCTCTTCTCCAGGCTAAGCAACCCCAGCTCCCTCAGCCTTTCCTCATAGGGCTTGTGTTCCAAACCCCTCACCAGCTTTGTTGCCCTTCTCTGGACACGTTCCAGCAAGTCAACATCCTTCCTAAACTGAGGGGCCCAGAACTGGACACAGGACTCAAGGTGCGGCCTAACCAGTGCAGTGTACAGGGGCACAATGACCTCCCTGCTCCTGCTGGCCACACTGTTCCTGATGCAAGCCAGGATGCCATTGGCCTTCTTGGCTGCCTGGGCACACTGCAGGCTCATGTTCAGCCTACAATCAACCAGTACCCCCAGGTCCCTCTCTGCCTGGCCACTCTCCAGCCACTCTGACCCCAGCCTGTAGCACTGCCTGGGGTTGTTGTGGCCAATGTGCAGAATCCGGCACTTGGATGTGTTAAATCTCATGCCATTGGACTCTGCCCATCTGTCCAGCCTGTCGAGGTCCCTCTGCAAAGCCTCTCTGCCCTCCAGCAAATCAACTGCTGCCCCCAGCTTGGTGTCATCTGCAAATTTACTGATGATGGACTCAATGCCTTCATCCAGATCATCAATAAAGATGTTGAAGAGCATGGGGCCCAGTACTGATCCCTGGGGCACACCACTAGTGACAGGCCGCCAGCTGGATGTGGTGCCATTCACCATTACTCTCTGGGCTCGGCCCTCCAGCCAGTTCCTAACCCAATGACAATGAACTATGTTTGTAAACATGTTTGCATCATATGACCTTTGCATAAATAATGAGAAGTATCTGAGTCACCAGTCCAGGGAATGTACTGTTCTTAAGGACAGTTTGTCTTCCACTGGCAAAGATTCTACTTGGACTTAATGCTGCTTAGCAACAATTGCCCCAAGCCACGGAACATGGGAAGAAAAGTGGAAGCCTCTTCAGTCCCGAGGGAATCTATAAGAAATAGCAGAGCAAGAAAAAAAAAAAAATTATGCTTGATTCGTTATTCACTTTATGTGACAGCACTCAACTCATGACAGTCATGGTCACCATGGAGCTAAGTTTGGGATGCAGTGGGTCCATAGGTTAAAGCAAATAAGCAGTTTTAAGGAACAGAAGAAAATTCACAGGAACAAGGTATTTTTATACAGTTCTCACATTAGTAAATCTTTGAAACTTCTACATAGATAGAAACTTCTACAAAGACAAAATCTTCTACATAGATAGAAATTCTGTCCTCTTTTTCTGAAGTCTGGGGGAGAAAGTGAGGAATGTCACAGTGTTCAGTATAATTACTCAATGGGAATCCACGTTTAGGCCTCCCTTGCTACGATCTGCCAGACTAAATCAGTAAGATGGGATTTCCTATCTACAGCTGGTGGAATTGTATACTGCACATTATAGATTTGGTGCTGACAGAGAGTTATGAAATAGGCTGTATTTTTTCCAGCTTTCTGTATGGAAAAAAAACTCCAACACTTAAAGAAAGGAAGCTGATTCAAAGTCTGCATAGGAGACCAATTTATCAGTGAATTGATGTCTCCTTACTCTTCTAAACTCATGTCAAAAATCACCAGTTTGTCACAAATGAGAACTGTAAAGGGCAGCTGAAGAAATTAAAGGATCTGTGTGATGGATTGACCTGTGTTTGCATAAGAATAGGCTACATTTTAGTCTCTTGAGCTTCCAAAAAAAACCAACAACAACAACAAAAAACACCACCACCAAAACTCTGGAGGGGTTAAAAGAGGGTAATTTAATTCCCCAGATATTCACAAGAAATTGGGCCTTAGTGATGCTTAGAACTGGTTAAATTATTGGAGAATACATTTCAATCGTATTGTTTGACCGTTGCACAGTGAAACTGTGATGCCAGTGCTTTTCTGCTGGGTTCAGCAGGGTCACATTTAGCTCATGTTAGCTGTAAAGCCAAGATGATTACTGAATGGGCTGATTCGGGCAACAGTTAGTCTCACAGAAAAGGACAGCACATTGTTTCCAAAATTATCTCTCTGGATGCTGTGGACCTGATTTTTCTGATTGATTTCCATCTGCCAATCTGTTTCTAGCTACAGCCCTAAAATAGTTAAGTGGAAACAATATAAAATGCTAAATACAGTAACTTTTAAATGAAGGTTGGGTTTTTTGTTGTGCTTTTTTTTTGTTGAGTGGTTGGTTTCTGTATTTTTGGAGGTGTGGTGTGTTTTGGTTGGTTTTGTCTGTTTTGGTTTTTTATTATTTTATTTTTTTTAATATTGAAACAAAAAGTTTAAAAACAATTTTCTGTGTTCCAGTGAAGGCCATGGCAATACACACAAAAAAGGACATGTAAAAGCATAAGAACTAGCTACATTCTGATCTCTAAGCATAGAACTAATACAGTACTATGCAAAAAGTTTCATCTGGATTTACACCAACATAATGTGGCCTGCATTATATCCACTTGTTTTATCATAAGCCTAAAAACAGGTCACTTTGCTTCGACACCTTGTTCTGGCTGCAATTGCATATGCTCTTACTCACACACATGCATTCACATTCTCTTCCACAGCCTTTTTGTGAGGCCACAGAGCTGAATGGTCTCCCTTGGATAAGCTGTGTTAAATTAAAATTAAACATCACCAAGCTTTGTCTTCAGCCTCCCTCTGTGAATGCTCTGCTGCGGGTGTGCAGGGGTTAATATCACAAATGTTCCGCAGGAGGTTAGTGGGATTCAGTTTCAGCTAACATTTATTTTTCCAGCTCCTGTTCACTTTCATCTGTGCTTATGAACACTATTATCTTGTTTGTAATAATATATATAGATCATTGCAGCTGCACTCTGCAAAACTCACCCAGTTTTTGAACTTGAAAAAAAAAATCTGCAGGTCTTTTATTGCATTACTGAGCCCTGGAATTCACTTGCCTTCCCAGTCTGGTCCTTCATACAAGTTGTAAGTAGGCATGGATTTGCAAACCTTTCACTGAGAACAGACTATCATGTTTCTAGTGTAAGCTTGCACCAAATGCAGTTTTTGTCCTTTCACTCCAGATTAATTCTGAGCTGCTGTTTTTAAAAAAGGATTAAGTTACTTCAGTTCCTTTGACTTTTGTTTATTCATATTATTAACTTTCTGTTACAGGTGCTACCTTTGTGACATGTATGACGTACAGCATAGTGTGCCTGAACTTTTCTGCCACTTGCTCAGTAGAGTGCTGATAATAATATCTAACTCTTACGTAGCACTTTTCCTATCTCATTAACATACAGCTTCCTGCCCTGAAAGGAGTGGTCCTAATTATTGATGGGCATGAAAATGGCTATTGGCATATCTGACATTCTTTCATGAACATACAGGAGTGTGCCAAATAGCATGGGTTTTCATAGACATGATGTAACCCCAGTAATATTTGTACTTTAAAATCCCTTCAGTCTAAAGAAGGAAATGAATCTTTTTAAATTACCGGTACAGTGCAGATGCCTTGAAAAGTAGAGGGAAGACAGTAAAGAAGTAGGACCAGACTTGAATTTACACTAAAATTTCCAGCAGAATATCCCTTTATTAGATATTTTCTATGGTCTGTTCCTATGGCTTTATTATAGAAAGACACACAAAGCAAACTCTTGGTTGTAAGTTCTTAATGTTTACCTATCTTTCTATTACTATAGTACTGCTTACAAGGGAGCTATTATTCCAGAAATTGAATGGTATGATACAATTATTGACTTCTTTACTAGTTCTCTTGCACTTCAAGAATTAGAAGTCATTGAATGACTAGGTCATAGTTCTATTCTCCTTCTTCTCATTTTGAGACAGAAAAAGACAGACTAACTTTCAAAGACTCTACCCTGGGCTTTCAAGAAGGCAGAGCATTAAAGAAAGAATAGAAAAGGAAACAAAAAGGAAATGAAATGGAGATTTAAGTAGTTTAGACCTTGTGCTCAGCAGTGCACAAGATCAAACTTGTTCCTCTACACACAGCAGCTGGTAGCAATGCTCTTGCATTGTTCAAACACATTCCAGCATTTAGTGAGCTGCAATGCTGCCTTCTACTGCATTTCTGTAAAGGCCACCTCACTGGCTATAACTGAAGTGTGTCTTCCAGACAGCACCTGTCCTTGAAGCTTAAGAAGAGGTAGTAAAGTGAAGGTGAGACTAATCTATCTCAGACCTCTGATGATATCACTCTCCCTTTATATTTAATTTAGAGCAAGACATGAACAAAGAAAGAGTGTTAGGCACGCACACTGTAAGGAAAATCCATGACTTTGTTGTGCATTCGTAATTATTTTATAAATAAATGGCTTCTGAAGAGCCACATCTGTCTATTCCCACAGAGTGTATGGCTTTCATTAATGTATTACAGGTTGAATGAAGCCAGCCCTAGTGCTTTGCTTGCATCTTCCTATTCCTCTCCATCATTGTCCATGGATAGGTTTTTGTGGTTCAGAGAGAGCTGCAAGCCCCACATGTCTGTGCAGGACTGATGGCTCGTCAATAACATTAGCCGGCATTATGGGCCACATCAGTGTAGAACAGAATCAATATGGCCAAGTAAAAAGTCTAATCAGTTGACATGACCAGCTTCACTAGGGCTTACATTACAAGAAATGAGTATTTTAAGGAATCAGCATCAGCGCTTCTTATTCACCTCATACCAAGAAGACCTGACGAAGATTTATTGTTCCTTGCTTTGTTAGCAATGCAGGTTAAGCTGGTAAAAGTGAAATACTGGTTCAGGTTAAAAAACTAATAAGGACCAGATTCTGCAACTGCTGCCCACATTTTCCTGAGAAGCTGAAAAGAGCCTCTGCAGTATTCATGCACTTTGTCTTTCTATGTTGTATTTAATTTTCTCATCTTCTTTTTTTTTTATCCAAAGGGATAGATTCAGCTCTCATTTCTACTTGTGTGAATTGAAGTCACTTGGCTAAAAATAGAATGCTTCTAGATTTCTATTAGTGTAAGTTAAAGCAGACCTGGCAGTCATGCCAAAGTCATACATATCTTTAAGCAAGTTTCTCACTGATACATAGATTTTTCTATGTAGTAATTACAGAGCTGTTTTGCAACTATCTCCTTTTCTTTCTCTCCTCACCCCTCACCATGCAGTTTCCCCCATCACACAAGAGCATCAGAGGTGCAGCTATCAGATATTTCACTTTTATGAACTCTGTTGATCATTTGTTCTCCTTTGTCCAGTCATCTGAGAGAAATCCTGTTCAATCATGTGAGTGTAAAGCATTAGTAAAATCATTACTGAAGCATGGAAAGGCTGATAGACCCATGCCTCAACCGTTTTTTAGCAGGCTACATACTGCCCACATCAGAGATACTTTGGCAGGTAAACAGGTAAAAGAAAACAATTGCATTTTGGAGGCAAGAAGCTTATATATGAATGAGAAAATGGATGTTAACTACTGCCATCCCACTTTGTCAGAATGAAATAGTTGGGAAAAGCTCATTAAAACAAAATAAAATCTTGAAACAGCTGAAGTGATTATTCAAATTAACAGCAGAATCAGAGGAAATTAAAGGGGCTGATCTCACAGGGGCCTTTGCAGACTAGGCATGAGGAGAGGAACAGAAAGTGTGATGTAGGCTTTTCTGCCACTGCTGGGAAATGATGCTCACAGATCCGACTGATAACACAGAGAGCTCGAATGGGAAATCTTGAAAGACCTGGTCTAGTGGAGGTGATCTCAAGTTGGCCTGAAGGTACCAACTGTACTAAACCTCCAGAGGAGAGAGTAACTCGTGCCGAGGAAGCTCCTCCTTACAATGACCTATCTAATGATGAAAAGAAATATGCTTTGTTCACAGACGGTTCCTGTCGTCTTGTCGGGAACAAGCGAAGGTGGAAGTCTGCAGTGTGGAGTCCAACATGCCGAGTCGCAGAAGCAAAGGATGGAGAAGGAGAATCCAGTCAGTTCGCAGAGGTAAAAGCTGTCCAGCTAGCTCTCGACGTAGCTGAGCGTGAGAGATGGCCAAAGCTTTATCTCTACACCGACTCATGGATGGTAGCCAATGCTCTGTGGGGTTGGCTAAAGAACTGGAAAAAGAATGGTTGGCAGAGGAAAGGAAAGCCCATTTGGGCAGCTGACCTGTGGCAGGACATTGCTGATCGAATCGAGAGAATTCCAGTGAAGGTGAGACACATTGATGCTCACATTCCTAAGAGCAAAGCTACTGAGGAACAGCAACACAACTATCAGGCAGATCTAGCTGCAAGAGTTTCTCCAGTAGACATGGACTCTGATCTTGATCTCGACTGGAAACACCGAGGTGAGATATTCTTAGCTCGGTGGGCTCACGATTCGTCAGGACATCAAGGCAGAGATGCAACCTACCAGTGGGCTCGTGACAGATCCATAGACATTTCCATGGATGCTATCACACAAGTCATCCATGACTGTGACATTTGTGCTGCTATTAAGCAGGCAAAGCGACTTAAGCCCTTATGGTATGGTGACAGATGGTCCAAGTACAAGTATGGTGAAGCTTGGCAAGTTGACTACATCACTCTACCACGTTCTCGTTCTGGTAAGCAGTATGTGCTTACTATGGTAGAGGCGAACACTGGATGGTTGGAAACTTATCCAGTGCCACATGCAACTGCACGCAACACCATTCTCGGTCTGGAGAGACAGATCCTGTGGAGACACGGAACTCCAGAGAGGATTGAGTCGGACAACGGAACTCACTTCAAAAACAACCTTGTAAAGAGCTGGGCCAAAGAGCACGGCATCGAGTGGATATTCCACATCCCCTACTATGCACCAGCTGCAGGGAAGATTGAACGCTACAACGGTTTGTTGAAGACCACTCTTAAAGCCATGAGGGGTGGATCTTTAAAAAACTGGGAAAAACATTTAGCACAAGCAACCTGGCTGGTAAATAGTAGAGGTTCAGTGAACCGAGCTGGATCTGCACTCTCAGATCTGCTACAGAAAGTAGAAGGTGATAGAGTTCCTGTTGTTAAAGAAAAGAATCTGTTAGGTAAAGCTGTTTGGGTATTTTCTCCCTCAGGAGAGGCTAAACCTGTCCGAGGGGTGGTTTCAGCTGAAGGTCCGGGTCACACTTATTGGGTAATGCAAGAAAATGGTGAAATTCAGTGTATTCCACAAAGAAATTTAACTTTAGCTGAAAGAGTTTAATTTCAGAGTGTTGTACAGCTACATCGCGCCCAAAGGAAGAATCCCTGAGGAATCCACGGTGCACGAACCCTGAGAACCCTGAGAGCCCTGAGTCAACTGAGAGTCCCTGTTTCCCTGTTTCCCTGTTTTCCCTTTTCTTCGCTTTGTCTGCGAAGAGACAAACTGTTTTCCATTTTTCTTCTTTCTTGGACTTCTGAATCATCTACACCTGAGGATAGCCGGAATGGACTATGAACTTTACTTACAAACTGTAGATATTGTTTTAGATTGGATGGACAGTATAGAACAGCCAATGAAATTGTTTAGCAGGGGTGGATTGTGACCGGTTTAGGCTGTGCCTTTAAGAAAGAGACACTTTCTGAACACTCTGGCCGAATATTTTGATATATAAATGAAAACAACGATATGCTAATCCAATTTCATTGGTGGAACCCGGTTGTAGCTTTTTGTTTAGTCTTTCAGTCGGGGAGGGCAGTCAGTAGTCGTCTTCTTCTTCCCCCTGTGCTGTGAGCTGGCTCGTTTCTCTCTACGATTCTTGCTAACCAGATAAGAGAAAAGTAACTTTTGCATCCGCTTTGAGCTTTAACAAGTTTTCACCCTTTTAATTACCTTCCTTTCTCTTTCTCTCTAACCCTTCTGGGAAAAAGGGGAGGTAGGAAGGGAGAAGGGAGGGGCAGGCCAAACCCCCCTGGCCACAGGGGGGTTGGGGAAAGGTTTCCTGTATTACATACTTTGCTGTATATTTCTGTATATACTGTAAATATTGTATATTTTTGTACATATTCATTGCATTCCATATCTGCTTGTAAAATATAGCTTTCATCTGCTTCTCCGGCTGAGTTAGCTGTGGAATTCCTTTGTGTGGGGGGGGGAACCTTCCTACTCCACCACACAGTGGCAGACCTTCACCCAATGCAGTCACAGGCAGTGGGAAGAGTCCCTGCCAAATTTCATCTCATATACTCCCTCTTAGGCACAGCAATGCACACATTCTCTACAGGTTTCATCATGTGGAATGAATTGTTTTGGGTTTTTAATATTATAATAGTAACTTCAGTTACAATGGAGGCCTCCAGCAGTATGCACAGACAAGACAAAAACTTCATCCCCAGGAGATGGTGTCAAATGCACAGCACTGAATTTCTTCCTCAGTGGCAGAGTTTGTCTTCAAGTTTCCAGTAAAACTGGCTGTCAAAAAATCAGGCCAAACAAAAAAAAAACCTGTATGTTATGTGATTGCCTTTTTTTTTTCTTTTTTTCCTGCATGAAGAAAAGCAAAGGTTTTAAAACAACTGATATTCTCAACACAAAATTGGTTTGTTGCTTGGGCTGTTTTTTTTTTTTTTTTTTAGTGGGAATCCTGCTGCAAAATATTAGTAATATATTAGTAATTTAAATAGTTTATTTAAAAAAATGGTAAATTTCTATTAAGATTGCACAATTTGTAGTAATTCAAGGGATTAATTTACTCTCAGAGACCCAGGATCTTGGTAGGTACCATCCTCGTTTGATTTAATGGAAACTTTGCCTCTTTGAATTCACAATGACTTAAAAGTTTCACCAGGTACACAGGCTCTGTATAAATAAACACCATGCAGCAAACATTGTTTTAAAAGGATTATCAGTTTGGCAGCTATTCAGTTGGAGTGCCTTTCTTCTGTCCCCTGGAGTTCCCAGCTTGCCCTCTTAACTATACAGAAGGCACCCTGTACACTTCACAGTTGCCTTGGCTGGGACCTGACCCTGAGCCTATTGGATGTACTTTCCTGGTACAAAACCCTTTGTCAAGTTTTCTGTTCTTGATGGGGTGAATGTAGTTGATGAGTTGTCATATTCAGAGTTATGAGAAAAGGAAGTTCACTCCATTGCTTTCCAATCTATTGGATATGCACAGCAAAGCTGCCAAGATCAGAGCTTCCTCCCTGACACACAGGCTGCATGCTCGTGCTTAATAACATACTGCCTCCATGGTGGTTGCCATCAAAGTAATTTATTTATGTTAATGTCATCTTTTGCATAGTCAGCATTATCTTGGTAGTTCCTCATCACTGCAGACCAAACTTGAGCCCTGTTGTCCCACTGACACCAAATACATTGGCAAAGTTTCCAGGAGATGTAAGTGTGGCTCTGCCATGCATTTGCGTGCGGTGATGAGAACAGGGCCAGGAGCAAGACCTCACTGTACCCACATATTTGAAAAGACCAGCGAGACCATGCTTGCTGGGAGCCCACTGAGCTCTGAGAGCCAGAGAGAGGCTGAAATTTGAGGAGCTAAGCACATATGGCACAAATGACTAAGGAGAACAGAGGAAGCTGTACTGCAAGTTGAACTGAGGTCTCAGACTTCTGCATCCCTCCATGCTGCGCACTGCCTACCCAGGTTCCTGCTCGAGGTGAGCTTGAGGGAAGCGGTAAAGGGCCAAAGCTGCAACCCTGAGCAGCTAAGGGACATCTCTCTGGGCCAGAGGCAGGGTAAAGGGATAGTTAAGTTTCTGAAGGAGACCTAGGTTGACAAAAGAAGCCATCTCTTTAAAGAAGAGCATACAATGTTTGCTTCAGTCACATTTCAACGAGGCCAGTCTCAGCTATGCCACGTGTGGAGTGTGAGCTCACTACCTTGGCATCAGTAAAATAATAAGCTATTTTATCAAGTATGTCAGGCAAAAGTTGAAAATAAATTAATTTTTCACCACTACCTCATTGAAACAAAAGACATTTTGCAAGCAGCCTGCTTTGGAAAACTGCTGGTACTTGGACTGGAAGAACACAATTAAAAGATGCAATAAAAATTGACAAATCTTGGTGTGAGAATCTGAAAACACATTACAATCCCAATCAAACTATAAATAACCCCCCCAAAATTAAATAAATCTTGCACAATTATGGATTAAAATATGTTTGGCTTTAATGACTTAGCATATAGGATTGAATCTTGAAAGGGTTGCTGAGACCATGCAGCTTGCACAGGGATGTAATAATAAACAAATTTCTTGATGCTGCAGTGCCATATAGGAATGATGAGGGAAGGGAGACCAGCATTTTTCTGGGTTTCTGGTTATTGGCTGTCCCTCCTTCATGGGCCCTCTTCTCTGTGCAAAACTCTGGCCATATAGGTTCAGTAACAGCAAGCAGTGTCAGTAATAGGTTCAATAATGAGTGGGAAAGAAATCCAACGCCATAACAATACAACCTCAAGGGGACCATTAGCAGCATTTGCTGTCATCTAATGTTGGGAAACTGCTGGTCTTTCCTAATGGCAGCCTATCATCCACAAGCTGCAGCAGGATGCTGGGCTCAGAGAGCTGTAAGATGGCAAAGCCGGAAAAGGTCAGGTCTGGTGGATGACAATGAGATCCTCCACTACAGCTCAGCAGAGCAGAATTTTGGTGGCCCAAGTCTGCCTGGACAGCTGTGGGTTTGAAGGGAGGTGGTAGCAGAAGAGGTGGGCATCTTCCACCACTCTGCCCACTGCTTTCCCTGCCCATGGCAGCATCTCTATGTGCAAAGTGCTTTCTCCTCCTTTTGGATATTAAACAGGCATCAAAACATTCTCCATAGGTACTGCTTTAGCTACTGGGCCATGATAGCCTTAGCAGCTACACATCCTTTTTGAGAAAGGTAGGAAATAGGTGTGTACTGAGACCACCTGAATGGGTACATGGGTAGCCCTAAGTGTCCACTGTGCCAAAATGGGGATGCCCATTGCTCCCAGGTCTTTCCAGGACTGTATCTGTATCTGTTCCCACTACAGCCAAGTAATTAGCTTACTCACTACACCACCTCTCCAAAGGCCAGGGATAAGCTTTAACATGGAAGCAAACAAAATACACAGCCAGGGGAAATATATTTATTTTCTCCAGATGAGAACTAGCTCAAAGCCTGTTTTCCTCAGGATGTATGCCTGCTTTTGTTTCCCTCTCTGCAGCCATTCCTAGGGTCAACATCTTATGTCCTTTTGCTGTTCCTTACTTACACCTAATATATAAGCATTTCTATCCTTTGACTAAATTTGGTTGGAGGAAGTCTGTGTGCTCATACTAGAAAAACAGAAGTTGCACCCAGGCAGACCTATATTGCATGCAGTCAGATGATATAACATTTCCTTAGTAAACTGGGCTAGAAAGAAAACAGCGGTCTGCTATTTCAGGTCTGTTTCTTCCATGTATTTTGAAAGTTGTAGTAGCTTAAATCAAATTTCTATACTCTATCTAGGAATGTATATGTTATGCTTTCTGGGAACATTTTTTGGAAGGGTGTCCTGATTTAAAACATAGAATAGAATATAATTAACCAGACTGGAAAAGACCTTTGAGATCATCAAGTCCAGCCTATCATCCAACACCATCTAATCAACTAAACCATGGCACCAAGTGCCCCATCCAGTCTCTTCTTAAACTCCTCCAGTGATGGTGACTCCACCACCTCCTTTGGAAGCCCATTCCAATGGCAAATCACTCTTTCTGCGAAGAATTTCTTCCTAATATCCAGCTTGCAAGTACATTTTTTTCCCCCCACATCAACGACTGTTATCTGGAAGACCTGAAGTTGATTATATTTGGATTTTGATTACTTAGTGGCTTGACTAAGGCTATTTCACAAGTCAGCTCTGATGTGTTACTTTGAATTATGATAAGTTTTCTCATCTTATGTTATATAGAAAAAGGCATTCCAAAAAGCGAGTGCTCAATGTGCCCAAAAATTCCTCCTTGAAAACTTGCCTCAACATGACTTATGACTGTATTTTGCAAGCTGCTTACTCACATATTATTTTTTGTTTTATTAGACACAGTTGACCTTTTGATCTTGGTGAATTAACACTTTTACTGATCCAGAGGCTGTGTGTCTAACCCTCACGCTTGTTGACATTGTTATCTTATGGCCTGGCATTTGCAATAATGCAAATTCTTTTTATAGCTTATTAGTTTCTAAAATGTTCTTGGAATTGATTCCCTGGCATACTCTTTGTGACATAACAGCTTTCAGTGGTTCTCCTGCATGGCTTAGCTCTTGGAGCTTGCAATAGAGTAACATAAGGTTCAAATGTATTCTGGGTAAGTTACCGTTTTTTTAGAAAAGTCAACTTTAGGGTCTCAGATATTGTAGAAAAAAGCTATTGCACAGATTTTCCTGGGATATGGCCATCTTAAGGAAAATGTAACATTTTCAGCATATAATTTAGTAGATTTGTCGTGAAACTTGAAACACAGTACACCTCTTGACCTGAATTCTTGTAAGCCAGTATGCAACATGCATATATCACAATGAAATTCTCCAGTTGCAGTTTACATTTCATTCATGTAGCATTTATCACTGGAATCAGTGGACACTGACTGCTGTAATACATCAAGGGTTTGACCTTTGTTATTCTGATCTTAATTAAAAGGCCAGGTCTATGATATAGAGTCCATTTTCCTACAAGCTCCTAGGCTTGTCAAACTCTGATTAGAGCCTGCCTTCACCAGGCTGGAATCAAAATGGAACTCAGTGAGTGTAAATTTAAGGGAAGAGATGCCAGGGGCCATGAAAAAGGAGATAAAATTTTACAAAGCAATCACAATATTTTACATCTTGCAAAATAAGCCAGGAGCTAGAAAATCACGTTCAAAAATTCAAATTTAAAAATTTGTGTTTTATCAGGTCATAAAAGATATTCCAGACAACTGACAGATTTGACACCTCCCAGCTTCTTTCCTTAATCTTTGAGAAAGGTACGTTATTGTTATTCATCCCAAATAAGAGGATGAGAAAATATGTCCGAAGTACATTCCAGTTCAAGACACCTCCTGTGAAACACTAAGGCTGGAACTTCTAAAGGTGTATAGTCTTGTGTAAGTCCTTTGCCTTAGATACTTCAAATTTAAAATTTTACCTAATTTTGATGAAGCAAAATTCTGTTTTTTGAAGTGAACAACTACACAAAAGGAAAAATAAAATTGGAATTGTAGGACACAAAAATGATGGAGTTATAAGAGTGCTTTGAATTTTTAATATCACTTAAATGTGGAAGAATGAAGTTCTCTAAAAACTTGTAAGTGGTATAATAATTTCAAGTCACTTGATACTGCACATGCTTGCAGCTCTAATAACTTCTACAGTCAACTGCTTATGTCACACATTCAAATAATGTGAAGGCAATCTCTGCAACATAAAGAGCATGATTATTATTGTAGCACCTCAGATTTCTCTCTGAGTCCAGACATAGAAGAAAGAATTCAAATCGTGTTACAGAGTAACACAATATATTCAACCAATTATAACACATACTCTAGCCCATAAAACCTAAAGAGATCTTAAAATACAAGATTAAAAAGACTAAGACAAGAAGGAGTTGCTTAAAAATAGCTGGGGAGAAAAAAAAAGGCTACTTCTACTGGCCCAAGAAATGGCTGCTAAGAAATCGGTGAGAGCATGAGCTGGCAAGATGAATGCATTTAGTGTATATTGTGGTACAGATGGGAATACCAAAAGGCCTTGAACTCATCCTTGTAACACTCTGCTTACTTAGTTAAACACCAATGGGTGTAGATGAAATAAGAGGGAATGGAAGTCCAACACCTGCTTTTGCCCATAGCTATGTGTCAAATCCCCTCATAAACTGATTCAGTCTCTATAATCTAGCTATTTTTCATTTTAGCCTCTTATGCTGATATTAGAGGGCTGATCCAGAATCCATCTGATCTAGCACTTACACTTGTTTCTCCTTTGCAACATAAACTTAAGTATAATTATTTGTTCCTGCTGGTATAAATAGCTCTCTTCCTCTGGCTTTTATACTCATCTTGTTGATATATATTTATGCAGCAAAACCATGACACACTTTGAGCTCTCATTTGCTTGGCTATGGAACCAAGTTCTCTTAAGCTATTGCCATAAAAGTGCCTATTTCCTGCAGGGTCAGCGTTTCCTTGACTTTGTTTTCGTTACCTATGGGCAACTGAATTGTATTTAGTGCTCTAGTGAAGTCTCTGGATTTAGGGAAGGAGTACCAGACTCTCAAGGAAACAATACAATTCAATACAACAACTCATTTGATAAATTCTGGAATCATATTTGATCTTGAAAGTCTCTGCACTTTATCTGAAAGTATCTTCATGTTGTTGCTTGGTCTCACTATATTTACCTAGTGATAAAGGATTTTGTTTTTTAATTTTCTGGAGTGAGGTGAGGGGTAGGAGCTAGATGATCCTTGAGGTCCCTTACAACCATGACGAATCCTGTGATTCTAATTTTGCAAAGTCTGAATCAGCTTGATCTCTGGCAAGTCTGACATTGCGCCTAAGATGTCTGAAACATGCTCTTTGGGCTGGTCAATTTTGCTGTTCCTTATAAAGTCTCTTAAGGCTTCCCCCTCCCACCCTTGCCTCCCCCCATTTCCTCTCCTTTTCTAGCATCCGCCATTTGATACCACCTTTCATTTGGTACATGATATTTTTCCCTAGGTACTGCTAGAGTGTTTAGGAATGGAGATAAAAATGAAGACTTGGATCTGCAGATTTGAACATTGCTCTGGAGAACTTGTCATGAGAAAGCAATCCTAAGCAGTGCAGGAAACTCCAAAAGCAGTACTCAATGACTGCCACGTGCCAAAACATTCAGAAAGCTTTGTGCTTCTTGGCAAGCCCCTGTTTGTGACTAGTGCTCTATTGGGATGCATTGCCAGTTCAGTGCCATTACCTCCATATGATATTTTGATAAATTCTGTGTTGATCATTGTGGGAAACACTTTACCTTGGAATGAGTTGTTGTAGGATCAGCAGTGTATTGCTGGGAGAATTGAAATCTAGCTGAAAAACTGAAGCAACAGAAAGGCTATCACAGGATTTTTATGCTTTTCTTGTTAATGGCTGGAAGTTGCCAACTGAAAAAAGGGCTGTTCTGGGCACTGGGATTCTATGGAAACCACAGAGTATATGCAGCACATAGCTACTTTAGTTTTGCAATGACAGACAGGACTGTAAACAGCAATGCTTATTTGGTCTGATTGTCATTTTGTGTTCTTCCTTACAGAGAGGTTTCAGCTAAAGGTCACAAAAGAGCCACAGTATATTTTTTCCTTCAAATAAAATCAATTGAAAGACCTAGAACACAATAAGTTATGTTACAAGGCTGCACTTGCATGTATTCCCATTGGAGACCTATCAATGCGAACTAGCACTGTTGGGAAATCTCTCCAGCTACCCCAGCTAATCAATATCTGTTCATTATACTGTCTCTAATGAATATGGGTAAGGACTGGGTAAGCATGAATCAGGTGACTTAAAAATAACTGCACCTCACATAAAATCAATAATGGTTTGGGGTTTTTTTCCAGTATTACATCAGGCAAACAAATACACTTTTTATCCCTCAGTGTTCTTCCTACCTGTTATTCATTGTTGATATATTAATATCACTGTAGGAGTGGCTTTACTACATTTGTAGTACTTAATCTATTGTCACAGTGTCAACTTGCAGGGAGGAACAAGCAGACAGCAAGTTTTCAAGTGGATCAGTGCGCTTTCACTGGCTCTTACCCAGGCAGATAGCTCAGGGCTGTGCCAAAAGCAGTCATTCTGGGTGCCTGCTAATATCCTTGCACTGAGTATGAAAACCCTATGCTAGAAAAAAAATATGTTTTAAGGAAATTCATGCCAATTATAGATGTGTTATGACAGATGAAATTATTTTAATTATGCTTGGATTGCATGCAGTACTACATTAACACATCTACAACATTTAATAACATTGGAGGATAATCGCATGCCTCAACAGAGGCTGACTTTCCCCAAAGTTGCTTAACCTTTTTATTTTTTTTTTTTTTTTCAATTTCCTTACTCCCTCTTTTTCCCAAACACCAAAATTAATGAGTTGCATGCACTTGTAGCATTTTAATGGAAAGAAGGAGAAGCAAGAAAGAAAAGGAAGGTAAATATAAAAGAAAGAAAATGAATAGAGAAGGAGAAGGAGAAGGAGAAGGAGAAGGAGAAGGAGAAGGAGAAGGAGAAGGAGAAGGAGAAGGAGAAGGAGAAGGAGAAGGAGGATAGAAATGGGTTGGGAAGGGGTGGCATGTAATTCAATGATATGAAGCTAACAACTGCAGGTCAGTAAGAGATTAAAGGCATTCAGCCTGTTGTTGGACTGTTTATGTTAGACTGATGAAAAACAGCCAAATTGAATAAACACTTCCTCAAGCCTTTAGTCAGTGGGCCTGTGGCAGGTGTCTTGTATCTATTGGCTCATGGCTTTCAGGACGTAGACTAAATGAATTCTGTGAAGAAGCCAGACCAGAAGGCAAAATCTTGCTTTTCAAGCTAAATGTTTTACAGAAAACTGGCTCTTGGTGATGTGGGGAGGGCTGCAAAAGGATAGAACTGGTACATACTACCTTCCAACCAACTGATGAACTAACTAACCACCCAGACACCTACACTATCTTCAGACTCACACTTCACAGTGCTTACAGAATGCCAGTTAATTTGCTTTCACATTCCTTTCTTTCCCCACCTCCACATTCAACTGGTGAGTCCAGTTGTCTCCATTTTGATGATAAGGAAGTGTGAGGCAACTAAAATGGCTTACTGGCTCTTGCCAAACACTAGGCAGGCTGTTTCCAGTCTGGCTAACCTGTTACAGAAGAGCTCATTTGGAAGCAGATATCCATTCCCATTTTGCTGAACAGGACTGTACATGCACAAAAAATTCATCACATACCCACGTGTTTCAAGCCATCACAGCCTCAGTGCTCAGCACCTGGCAGCACTTAATGAGCAGAGCTGTCTGTTGCTTTTGTAAAGTGGCCTTTTTGTCCCTGTGAGTGCAGTGCCATGCACAGATATACCTTATTATGAGACAACTCTTAATCTGTTTGTTTTCTTTAAGAAATGTACTAGTACTAGCACTGTAAGAGCTCACACTGAACCAAAAGCATTTCCCCAGAAGAATCTTGCTCATATTGTGCCAGCTGCTACAGCTGTCCCTTAGAAGAAAAAAACAAGATTCTGAACAAAAGAAAGTATTCTGTCCAGCAAATGGGACTTCAAAACATCTCCCCACAGTATACCCTCTCCTTGTTGGAACAGAGCACAAAATCATTCACAACAGTTCAAAGGTGAATCCTCTGGTGATAAATGTGTTCATCAATCACAACGATTCAAAGGTGAATCCTCTGGTGATAAATGTGTTTAGCCCAGTCCTAGATTACCAGGCAAAGGTTTGTGGAGAGACACATTTGACCAATGCCCTCACATTTCAAATCATGAGAAAGTTCTTACACAAACACTGAGATTAATGAACTGTGCATCTCTGCTCTGGAAAGCAAAAGGGGGCTGACCTGTACTAGGACACTAAGAGTTTGGCAAGACTTTTCACTGGAATTTCTTTACCTATCAGCCATACCTAAATATGAGCAATGTTCATCCTCAGAGTATTTTGCAGACACTTGAGTGGCTTAGTGAGAGTGTAGGACTCTGGATGACAAAGTAATGATAAGATTTTTGAAGCACGTACAAGCCTGGGTAGGCAGCATGTGAATATATATATCTTCTACCCCCATATTTTACCTATTCAATATCTTGAAAATATGCAAATCTCTTAAACTTTGTATGCTTTCAAACTACAGGAGGCCTTGTGTCTTTCCATGACCACAGGTCTTTCCATAAGGCAAATTGTTTGAATCAGTAAAAAATGAAGAAGTGAAAGAAAAAGAGAAAGGTCATCGACTGATAAATCTTTAATATAAAAATTGTACAAGAATTTTGATACAAATTACAAGAGGTATTTGGACAAAGTATGAGTAAAACTCCATTTATATCCCCAAAACCTTATGCATTTTATGCAAAAGATATACTGTTGGACAGTTACATACAGAAAACACCAGAAAAGAAATGTCAAATTAAAACCAGGACTTTTAATTCCCTCAGACTACTAATGAAAAAAAGCTTGTTGAGAGTACATACAATATTTATGAAGCTACCAATGTCACAATTACCAGATCAACAGTTTTTCATATCCCCTTGTACAGATATAATTCCATAGTGCATGCTTTGGTTCTGCAGGCAGGATAGCAGAGCATTCACATTTTGCTCACATTGAGAACAAAGGCTGAAGATAAAAAAACCTCATGTATTTCAGATGGAGAATAACCTTTGTAAAATATCTGTTAGGCCCTGACTCCACACCTTCCTGTGACTGGAGGGATACCACAGAAACATGTTTTGACAGAGTTCACTGGAACAAGCCCAGCTTTGCAAACCCTTAACGAGCTCACTGTCCTCCACACAGCAGAGCTGCAGCTGGTGTGTTGCTGAGCAGCAAGAAGAGTTTGTAGCCAGGCTGTGAGAGCCCTCCCATGCTCACTGTGAAAGAGATTTCTGGGCTTTTTGCCTCTGTGACTGAACTCACTGGCAGGACCTTACAGACCATCAAAGACACAAAGGTTGAAATCTGGTTTATCTCAGCTAACATTTATGCATAAATGCTTCATCAAGTTCCCATCTTTCCAGCTCAGGAGAACTGAAACACAGCAGACAGCCACATAGGAAATCACCATATTGCTTGGGCTGCATGACCCTCCCAGTCAAAGCTGTTGAAACAACTGTGCCAGTGAGCAAGAGCCTCCACTAAAACAAAGAAACTCCGAACATCTTTGGCCACAGGTGTAAGCCCCCTATGATGAGATATTTGTAGGTACAAACAGGTTGTAATAACCTACTTGCAGTAAGTAAACGTGTGTGGAGCTTCAGCCAGGGGAAATTTTGAATGTGTTCAGGGTTCAGAACATCGGTTTATTTTCACACCTGTCGCAGATACGTTGCACTGGAATATGGATCACTTCATTTATAGACTGGAGGAGAGGGAAGAAACCATGAACTGAGAACACCACTGCTGCCCATTAAGGAACAGACACATCATGGGAAAGGACCCATGTATGACATAGGAACCAAAGTTCGCACAAGGAAAAACAGCATGCTGAATTTCATGTTTATCAATAGCTAAAGAGACATACACACAGAGCAGTGGCCATTTTAGTAATCTTGTCACTTGACATATGGTGACTATTCACAGATGGAATGAATAAAACTTTATGAGATGGAGAACATCAGGAGGATGTGCTACTTCTCTGAGAGAATTTTATTGAGAGACTGTCTTGGAATGAAAAGAGAAGGGGTAGGGACAGGTGACGAAAATGGGAAAATTCAGGCATCTCAAGATTGTACAAGGGTTTGTTACAAAAGTAAATCCAACTGTATGGTTGAAAAATAATGAAGAAATCAGCCTTAGTTTGTACAGCCAAAGTGACCCTATTTACTCCACAGGTCATCAGGTAAACTAAGAAGAACATCCCTAGTACCACAGTTCATGAAGTTACCATACCGTTGCACAGCAGTGATGAAGGGTGCGCATCTGGCCCATCGGCGTTGCAGGTGGGGAGTGACAACGATGCAGACCATGTGTCAAAATCTTGAGCTGGACTTGCTGACTGCATTAAGCTCTCCTACTCAGGCACAGACGCATGTGCATGAGTGCCACTGGTCCCTCACAGTCGCTGTTCACAGCCTCTTGCATTTTGTGACAGTGGTGGACAGGTGGTTATTAAGTATTGATGGGTTTGCCATCCTAACTGTGCATTATCCTCTGATCATTCTCAACCTTTTGTTTGACAATGGATGCCTTATAAAATCTTTATGCATCACTTAGGTAGTCTCACTCTCTATTTAATCTCTGGACTTATAATTGCACTGGATGCTTTTCTCCATTTTCCTAAAATCTTTTCTTCAAAGGTTTGAAGGGAGCATACAAAATCTGTACATCTGAATAAACCTTTCCACACAGTAGACATTTGCTCACTTATGCTTCTTGTGGTATTAAGTGCATAAGAATATATATATATATATATATATATATATTTGTGATGAAAATGATATAATTTTACCCATTCGTAGGGGTTTTGTTCTAACACTATGTCTGTTTCTCCTTCTCTATTACACACACTCATGCATGCTCACACAGAGAGCATAAATGGTTCCTTTGATCAGAAAGTTTTGTTTCCACAAACAGCCTCAGAAACAGTATAGAAAGACAGGACAGCAGACCCACCCAAGCTCATCATTGCAGGTTAGCTAACCTGACCACTCCCATTTCCATCAGTGCCATGTACACATGGAGTTGACAGGGGACCAGAATCTGGGCTTAGCCTGTATATTCTGACACAAACAGGTCTCAGGAAATTGTCTGCTGGTTTCACTCTTACCACTTCTGATGTACTTGGAAGGAAAAGGATGGAAAAGATCAGTGACCTTTGACTGGTACAACGTCTCAGCATATTTTAAACAGGTACCATCAACCTGGTTGCAGCAAACATCCAATTACTACATAGTGATGGAGACAATATTAGCATCCAGAAACAGCAAAGAGAAGCTGCAACCCACTAATACCATTAATTGATCGAAAGATATGAAAAACAATGAACTCCAAAGTGGTTGTATTTAGGTATCCCAGTACTGGGCTTGGGCTGAAACCTCTTTTTATCTTCTTCTGTGCTGCACTGGCCACCGGCACTGCTCAACCCGCAGCGTCCAACACTCATAAGCAGATACAGGATCTGGTGTGCATGATCTTGGCACGGGAATGCTGATGACCCTGCAAGGAAAGCATGCTTCAGCTGCTCCTCTTCTTATTGTAATTTTCCACAGCTATTCAGCAGTCAGTGTACAATAAAAAGGAAGAGGAGTGGCTGAAGCCAGGTATGCTGGCCTCCACACACTTACAATTTCTTAAAATGTAGTGCATGCTCCCAAGCTAACTTTGCTGCCAAAATCTCTTTCCTGAAGTGTTTCTGGAGCCTGTACTTTTGGCAGAGTTCTTGTAAATGAATGGATAAATCAGAAAGCATTCCTCCTGATGAGGCAGCAGATTATGTCTTAGATACGTTTCACTAACACTTTACAGAGGTTCACACTGACCTCAGTAGTAGATGTTCCTATCGTGGCACAAAGGGTATCTGGAACTAGCATTCACCACAGGAACCTGAGATGGTGGCATTGCTCTGAAACTTGCCAAGAGATGGGGTAAATCAGAAAAAGAAAAGGCCGCATATCCTGTTTACCTGCAAACCCTCGCAGCAAGACCTGTAGCAAATTCACGTTATTTCTGGCAGGCACAGTATGGCTTATGCCAATACAATGCAATTAGTTGCTACATAAGCAGACAAAAGTGCTGTCACAAACAGCATTTCTCAGCTGACCTTTTGTTAAGAAGCCATCTTGTTACTGTCTGCCTGATAGCTCGATAGAGCAGCCAGTGGCAGCCTTGGGCTTCCCAAAGACAAATCGAAGCGCTCCAGATGGGACTTCCCTTCACTCACTGCAGATGTGTGTGTGAATGTGTGTGTGAAAGAACAGGGAGGGAAAGCCTGGTTCTTATACTCAATTTCCCTTCACAGGGGATAAACAGGCAATTACGCATCCTTTTATATTTGATGGCCAAGTGCTGAACTTGAAAGCTCACTATTAGTTTGTGTCCCTTCAGGGCCAGTGCAATAAGTAGCCAGGACAGCTGGGGCTCAGGAAGAGAGGGTGTTGTCTGCTGTTAGTGTGACAGTCTTGTCAGCAGCTTTCACATTACTGGAAGGTAATAAAGTGACAAGTAAGTTATTAGAAAGATATGAGGTGAAATTGAACTGAAGCTTCTTTCTGCTCAGCTCAGGTTTTTTTCCTGCTTTGTAATGGGCCACTATTTGTTACAAACCAAGCCTTGTCTTGAGATCTTATATTAAAAAAGAAATATTTATTCTTTGCAGGAAAGGTCACACGAATTTACAACATCACACTTTAAAGGAGAGGAATGGGAAAATAGTTTTATGACAACTACAGCTGCTATTTAAAAAAAATACAGTGTCATCATAATGAACAATAATACTGGCAAAATTCAGAGGACTTGTCAAAAACATGTCCATATTTTAACCCTTTGGTGATCCATAACTGTTTTCTTTTCCATGCCGGTGCCAAACATAATAGCAACAGTATTGGGATATACAGGATTAATATCTTGATAAAAAAATCAAAGTTGTAATTCAATATCATGACTTGACCAGAGAAAACAAATCACATAAGACTCCTTAACTACAGACTCAAGATAACATTACTTATGTAAAAAAGTTGCTGCTTCACTCTGTTACAGGCCATGTTAAAGTCAGTGATAATGCTGCTTGGCAAGATGAGGCAGAAACCATGGGAGTGGTACAGACATGTACTTGGGCAAACATGTGGGTGAAAGGTTCAGTTCATCATATGATGTTGTTCTGTTCATAAAGTAAAGATGGGCATGGAAAACTGTTCCTTTTATGTCCCTGCATGAGAGGGGGAAAAGTCCAACTCACCATGTGGTGACATCAGGATATGCTGATGCTTATCTAGCAAAGTAGCACTACAGTCACTGTTTTGCTGAGTTACTATAGCAGCAAAGTATTGACACATGAAAAAAACAAAAACTAAGAAGGAACTGACATACACCAGCTACCATCATGTGTCTGCCACTCACCTTTTCCCCACAGAGAACCCCTGCTGCCTCCTTGACCTTAATACAAACATCTTTGCTTCTCTTTTGAAATAAAAGAGTAATTCTGTTAGCACAATCCAAAGAGAAAAGTGACAAACACTTTCTGGAGACAGAAGAAGGAGTAATAGTTCTGTTCGTGTAACTGGCACCAAAAACTCAGAGGAACATGTGTGTGCTCCTAGATGAAACATTTTCCCTCCCTTATTCCTTCCCTTGCCACCAATGATGCTGTAAAACTGTCCTGCAGAATTTGAATACAAATACATTTCTGAAAAGATGTCATGTTTTCTGACAGCAGCTGACATCCCTAATGGCCTTGTGAAAAACGGATCCAAACCGATTACTTCAGTTTTAAAATTTCAAATGCCTCAAAGGAGAAAATTTGGGAACTAAAACTCTGGTCATGCAAACAGTTCCTTCTTTGGAACAGATCAGACCTTGAATCATTATGTTTCCAGATACTCTCAGAACTCTTTGTCTTGTTGCTTAGTGAGGCCAGTGTTGGTCTCTTCTCCCAAGTAACTAGTGATAGGATGAGAGGAAATGGGTTTAAGTTGTGCCAGGGGGAGTTTAGATTGGCTGTTAGGAAAACTTCTTTGCTGAGAGAGTTGTGAGACATTTGAACAGGCTGCCCAGGGAGGTGGTGGAGTTGCCACCCCTGGAGGTGCTCAAGAAGTGCGTAGATATAGAGCTTCATGATATAGTTTAGTGGTCATGGTGATTGGATTATGGTTGTGCTCAATGATGTTAAAGATCTTTTTCCAACCTTAATGATTCTACAATTCTCTAATTCCTACCCCACATAACTAGCAATGCTAGATTGTTAACTGTGTTGTTTGAGAAGAGTAAAACTCAGGGAAAGCTAAGTGGATCCTTGCATCCCCACAGGGACTGTACTGGACAGAGGTGCCCCTTTCCTGGCAGCTACATTTAATACACTTAAGCTTTCTCATGGCAAATATGGTGTACAGTTTCTCTTGTGTAAGATATCTAGAGATCCCTAGAAAACACGCAAATTATATGAACTCTGTCATGAAAAGACTTCAAGGGATCTATAAGAGCAGTGTGTACATGCTAATAGTTTTTTTAATCAGTATCTTCAACATTTTGTCAAGATGAGTAGCAGAGTGCTTCCACTTTGTGTGCTTGCTTAGAGTGTCACCATGGAGCCAACTGCAAATTAAGAAGCAAAGCTCAAATCCCAGCCATAACAAAATGTACCTGGTTGAGATATAGCTCAGAAAAATTGAGTAAGTATTGTAAGGTGTGCAAAACTACTTATGGCTTAAATTACCTTTTTAGCAACAGGAGCACCTTTGAGGAGAACATCATTTAGTATTAGTCATATTTTAACAGATTGAAATGCAAATGGATAAATGATACAATCTCTCCAAGACTAAACAGTGAGAAGGGGCCACCAGTGGTATTAAAACTCTTGGTTCCCATTCTTGTGCTTTGACTGTGCTGCTTTCCTTCCAAATTATTTTATACAGTTTTATCAAAACATATCTAATGATCAACCAGTATCACATGCTTTCCTGACACATCCTATTAAAAAAAAAAAAAAAAGGCAAAGCAATGCTTAATAACCTCCAGACAAGTAGTTCTGTTTCTAAAGGAGGTTCAGCATGAAAAGTTAATTCCTACATGTAGATAAAGTTTTTGTTTTTGTTTTAATATTTACAGAAAAATACAACTACCTTGAATAAACAAAACCGTGAAACAAGGTGGAAAGAATAACCACAATAACTTTAACAACCGAATGAGAAGGAACGAACTTCATGTAAAATGAAGAGATTCTTCCTCAAAGTTGGTCTGATTCTTGTAAAAGTGTTTTGACTGACAGGTTTGGAAACTGCAGGTATAGGGACAGGTTTTTCATGTAATAAGCAACTGCACAATACTTATCTTGTCATCACACTTGCACAGCCACGCTCTGTGCTGGATACATATGTTTGGTTGTTATACTTACTGCAGTGTGGGTTGCTGCTGACATCACCCAGAAAGGCTTTCAGTCAGTAAAACTATATTTTTACCACACAGCCTTTTAAATGATTTTTCAGGTAACTCTAAATGACACAAATTCCACCACAAGAAAAATTCAATTCAATGTATGTGTATATGCCCTTCTAAAGCAAAGACTAATCTGTCATTAGCCTAGAACCTAGAAATAACAGTGAGCAATAGTATGTCCACATGATGAGTATGAAAACACCTAGCCTTCTCAAGCACAATCTGAATGAATTTTAGGATGCATTAAAATTAGGATTACAAAGCTTCTAGAATTCTTTGGAAGGTCATCTCTGCTTCATTACTTCTTAGAGTGTCCTGTTTAATTTTGTGTAACAAAGAGATTTTTCATCTGCTGAATTTATCTGCTCCTGATGTTTAAGTTTCCAAACAAGTTTAACAAAACCATTTGACCTCAACAGAAACAGAGTGAAATGTGAATACAGAACAGTGACACATTCAGTAAGGAATTATTTATGTCCCTGAAATGTGTTTTTCATTAAGAATTGTATTTATTTATAGTGTACATACTACAAAACAGCGTAGTTTTCTTTCTGTAGACATCATTCAGGTTTTGTTGGTTTGGATTTTTTTAGACTTTTCATCTTGCTTGTTTCTCATAGCTTGGGAAAAGGTATGGGAGGGCAGTACAGATAACACTATAAAGGTCCATGTGTTTTAGAGGAATGCACCTTTACTGTTCTAATTTCCCTTTCTCACAAACACTCTGAGCTTGCACAACATAAAGTGAAGCAGATGTCTCTATTCAGTTTAACAAGGCAAAGTAGTTGAGACTTTGAGGAAAAAGAAAATGATGAAAGAAAAAAGTCAGTGAAACTGTGTAGCTTTTTGCTATAAAGTTTCTTGTTAAACCAAAGCTAAATTTTCCTTACAGTTCTGTGGGATTTGCAATTTTTTTCAGGGCATCATAAGTATATAGAATTTTTAAAAAAATGAAATCAGAGGCTTGTAACCCATAGGAATGTAGTGAGATTTCATTTAGAAAGATTTTTCTTTATTCTACAACTGATTTATTAGCTATTGATTCCTACTCTTGGATACAAGATTACTGAAATGTAGCACTAAAAAAGAAAATCCGTATCAAGAGTTTCCTCTAGAAAATGAAACAAAAGTTAAGTACTCAAATGTACATAAAGGTAAGAATAATCCAAGTGCGCAGCAAATCAAAACAATGACAAGCTGCAAAAATGAAGCATTTCGGACCCTAGGCTAAGAAGAAAAATGTCCTGGGTCAGTAAATACAGAAAAGGAACACATTTTCACTGAAGAAATATTTTATTGAATGCTGAAATATCCCTTGGGTTTTCATTTGTTTGTTTGGGTGTTTTTTTTTTTTTCAGTTGGTTTGTTTTACTTTCGTTGTTTTTGTAAAGAAAAGAGTCTACATCAAACAATGGTTTTGGCTGTAGACTGAACTTAAGTAAATACCATCACTTGGTCAGTATGTTGTGGTAACTCAGCTGCCAGTGTGGTTTACCAACTCAAGCAACATGTGTAAACTCTGGAAACAAGAAAGATTCAGAGGTCAGCCTCTTTCTCTCTCCCTTTCTCAGTTGTTTGCTCTTTCTCCCTCTCCCATTCATGCTTGTTCTCTTGCTTATTCTGTTTCTTGGACTTTCATTCTTTTTTGACAAACCGTGTGGGTGAAATACAAAATATTAATACAACTAGATATCCTTTTTTTTTTTTTTTTCTTTTTTTTTGGCCTCTAATTTTATCCAAAGGGAGAGCTACCCAATAAAAAGTCCAGCATATGCTTTCAGAGCTTCTAAGTGCTTCTGCCATTTTTTTTGATTGCTTCTATAAAACATGCCTTAATCATACTATAGCACTTTCCATTGCAAAAAAGACAACTTTACAGGACAACATTGTTAACATTATTTCCCTGTTCTTTTTTTTTTTCTTTTTTTTCTTTTTCTAAAACACCACAAAAAATCCAGGCCATAGTAAGAAGCACACAAAATTATATTCATCTTTGTTCTGTGACAAGTAGTATCAGCATTTATATCCCCAAATATTATGCATGTTTGACAAAAAAAAAAAAAAAAAAAAAAAAGTTTCCACTAATTCACATGACACAATTCTGAATTATTATTTTTTTTTATGTAATGCAGTATATAAGGAATAAAGATGCACTATTGTTTCCAGCAATACTTGGCCCTTGAAAGAAGCACCAAGAATTCTGTATTTCACTTTACCCTTTTCCCCTCCCCAGTATTTTCTTTTTCTGTAGTCTAAAAACTACAGCTGTGGTTATGGTGGATAACTAAGATTTCTTTTTGTTCAAAATGTGTGCAAAGTTGGCACTTTTGTATTAACACTAAGAACTAATACTCTTTGTTTGGCATTCATGCCCTCATACTGACCAGACCACTTTTACCTAAGTGTATTTTTTAAAAGACACTTACTGAAAATATGGCAATAGTTTAAGGGAAAAAAAAAAAGCATGGATATTATTACACATCCCCTTGTAGTGTACAAAAAAGTGCATGACTGGATTTATGTAATAGTACAAGACAAAAAAACTGTATCAGATCAGGTACTATAAGGCATGCCAGTACCTCTGTACTACATATATCTAGCAGGTAGTTAAAATGAGACTGTGGTTCTTTCAAAAATGTGCATTAAAGCTAACATAAATGAGTAGAACTAGCCAGCAAACTATTTTTTCTGCTTATCTAACAGCTGAACGTAACTGTAAAAATGAAGCAAAAAAATAAGAGTTAAACCACCATCAATACAATTGTTTTACATCATAGGCCTATCAAGGCTCAATATATATATATACAAGTGTAACAGCCATGCTTAGTAGAACGGTATCCCCAATGCTTAGAAGACACAAAGACAACTAAGTAGATTTATTTTTTTTTATCTTTTTTTTGTTTGTTTGTTTGTTTACAATTTTTTTTTTTTCAGGCAAAAGACGTGAGTAGAACAAATTGTCTCTTTGGAGATGACCAAGAACATTCTAACCGAACTAGGGACAACTGCAAGTTTTTTGTGGGTTTGTTTTTTTGTATGTTCTTTTTTCTTGAAGGGTCTCTCCCCTTCACATTAAAGATCCCACCTTTTCATCTCTAAACTGAAAAAAAAAGGAAAGAAATCAAACCAACAACCAACAAAGTGGGAAAAGCACCTGGTGTTTTTTTCTTTTGTTAAAAAAAAAAAAGATTATATATATATATGTATATTATATATATATATATATATGTAAAGGGAGACTGTATGTGGCAGTTCAGATGTGGTGGGCCCTCTCTGAGAGCTGGCATTATGCTATGTCCATCCTTGGACTAATCTACTGAAGTGAAGGGAATGTTTTTATGCAGATTGGGGTTCTGACTGTGCCGATTTCGGCTACGGACAGAGGAGAACATCATGTTGCACCCAGCGACTTTGCATTTGTGCATTTCTCGCAAGTGCACTGTTTTATAGTGCACTCTGAGGGTTCCCTTGTTGCTGTACATTTTGTGGCAAATGTTACACATTATCCCACCGTTGCTCACCGAAACACTGTTGAACATGAGGGATCCTGGGACATCAGTGCTCATACCTACAGCTAAGGCAGGGGTATCTGCTTTGTGTGCAGATTCCCCGCTGTCACTTGCCCCATCGACGTCGTCCAGGAGAATGCCCTCATCACTTCCTACATCAGATTCTCTTGAGGAATGGATACTGCTGCTGGACTGGATGCTGGAGGTGGTGCTCAAGTCAAGGACCATATAGTCTTCTGATATGCCCCTGCCATACCCATTCATATGGGAATCCTCAGTACCAGCAGGTGAGGAGGTGTCTTCCCTTATGTCGAGCCCCATTTGATGCTGAGTGCCATATATCTTTACCAAAAATTCATCACGGAGGTCCTTACTAAGAGAAGGCTGTGAGGTGTCCAGGCCCATGTCATCCAGTTCTTTGGTCAACAGTTTACGGTGCAGGTTTATGTTAGCACTGTGTCTGGGAAAGGAAGAGGGAAGGGAGAAAATGAAAAATGTACAGTATTTTCGATTAAACAGAAAGTCATCAAGCACCAAATATAAATTCTAATTCATCAATTATTTATATTTTAAAAACATTCCCCTTTTCACATTTCTTGGAAAATTCAGTCTTATTGTAAGTGAACAGATTGCAACTTAAAACCAAACCAATACAAGTACATAAATCTTTTCAGCTACTGCTCCTAAACATTACTCTTCAGCAGCAGCTACAGCCCTTTTATTTGATATCTAGAAAATAATACGTTGTACTAGCAGAAAAGACAAAAACTCCTTCTTGGTCCCTAAATCCCTGCTGTCCTTCCTAAAAGCCTTATTCAACAGGAAATATTACTAATGTATGGAATATCTGTGTATATTCATACCTATGTCTATCTTTCGATCCACATCCTTGTATATATAAAAATATTGTAGTACTTTAATATATATTTATACATATGTACTCACATAACTGCATAACTGAACTATAGGAGGAGAAAAAAAAAGATAATTGACACATATTTAGAGGACCTGATTCTAATAATTTCATTTTGGTATAAAGAAATTCAGAATTGGGCCAAACCAAGAGAGAGAAGACTTGAAGGGTTTAGGAGAGCAAGTCTCTGAAATCTCTAAGTAAGTTTCTGAAAGTGGTTCTGCCCTTCTGGAAGGGTGCTGCTGCTCCTCCTTGTACTCTTCATAGTACTGTGACCGACACTGGGCTGACTGACCCAAGCAGTGTAAATTCCAGAAAAAAACCCACATACTAATGTCAATGAGAATTTGCCCCAAATCAATCAAACCACTTAAGCATTGACTTTAGTTTAGGTATGTATAGAAGTCATTGTGGGTGCTTAAAAGACACTGGAAAAGCTGTCACTGACTTCGGACCAGATCCTATGAGCTGCAGGTTAAAATATTCTCAAGTGCTTTACAGGATCTGGGCCTTTGGTCTCAAGAAATAAAGCAATACACTTGCAAACAATGTAAATTTTTTTGTTAGTAATTCTGTATTATTTCAAATGCTGCATTCTACTCTCCACTTTTGACACTGGCTTTATTCATCCGTTGCAGTAGAACCTCACTGATTTGTGTCAGGAAACCCTCTGAAAAACTGCATCTTCGAAATTACCAATGCAACTAACAAACATGACCAACATCAAAGGCTTCTGACCACAGAACATGCTCATTTTGTCAAATAGCTTAATAATAAAAAAGGATTAGTTTAAAGTTTTCAGTATTAGAAAACTTTAGGATTCAGTATTCAGAATGTGCAGCATTGCTAGGGAAATGACAAATATTTAGTTTCTTTGGAGGGTGACTGGATTTTCAAGTCAGCAAAAAAAGAATTAGCGAAGTTCTACTGCATAACATTATTTGCAAGCTAAGGACCCAAACCCACAATTTACAACATGCAGACTCACCAGTCTGTCTGCCCATTATAAATTGCAGATCAGAGCCCAAAGGTATGGGAAAAAGAAAGGAAAGGGAAGGGAAAGGGGTGGGGGAAGGGAGGAGGGCATGAAGGGGAAGAAGGCAGACGAGGAGGGAAAGGAAGAAAGAGAGAGTTTAACATAGGAATACTTTAATTTAGAAAAAAACACTAGGTATAAAACTAGCATGGGAACAAATAACAATGATCAAATGCTTTATAGACATAAGGTCCTACAGTAATGAAAAAGAGTGAAGGGGAATAACAGCTATTAGCAATATTTCCTTATTGGAAGCTTTTATTTTAAGAAACCCTTTGAAACATACCTCTCAACCAGCTGAAGACTCAAACATGGTACAACAATAATTCAAATAAATAAGGAAAATACAGATATACGATGATTAAATTGCTGTGAAGTTAATTGCTGTAATTTTCTACCACTTTAATTGTGATTCTTCTATCTGTTGCACATAACTTAGGAGAATAAATTATAAAAATGGCAACAGAAGTGATCTGTCTCACTCACCTGCAAATGCAGGTAACGGTCCTCTGACATGAAACAGATACTGAACTGCAGTTTAATTGCATTTTCTCTGCTTGGGATGCAATTATTCCAGTAACGGGGAGGATGTCTAGAATGGAAAATCTCTCTTCTCATGAAGACAGTTGAGAGGTATGGGCAAGGGTGGAAAAAAGTGGAGAGTATTCCTTGTTTTTCTCCCACACGAGAAATATTCCTTTCACACAAGCAAGTATAGCACCATTGCTTTTTCAAGGTGCAGAAGTGTAATTATGCATATCCCCACACTGCACTTAGGAAGGCTGAGCTTACCTTGTGATAAGATCAGCTTTCTAATCTTTTGCTAAATACAGATCACAAAAAAGAGAGAGAGAAGAGAGGGAAAAGAGAAAGAAAGGGGGAAGGGGAGAGAGAGAGAGAACAAATTCACATTCCAATCCAGACATATCTGGGTTTAAAAAAAATATATAAAGGAAAAAAAAAAAAGATAAAAGAAAATATTTGAAATCCATAAATAAAGATGTTTTTAAAAGTCTTGACTGTGAAGCTATTTCTCATCAGCTATAATCTCACTTACACTGTTGTCCTGATGGATACTGATTCAACCACACAATATGAAAAACATAAAGCAAATTAATCAAAGCATATTCAGAGCATCCCCATTATTATCCACAAATGAGTTCTGAACAGATGCATGCAGTGTGCACATACATGAATGATAAACAGTAGTCCCAAAAGTGCCTTGCCTTCCTGGTGTCAGATGGCATACAACTCCACATAAAGTTCTTAAGTGCAATACTGGAAACGCTTGCTGTGAAGGCCTGTCCACACTGACCAGTGTTATTACATGACCATAAAAGCACATTTGTGCTTATTGTCATAATGCTAACTGCAAACTACTCATAAAGTGCTTGTGCATTTTCTTCTTATAATTTCCCCCTCCCCTCCTCACTCCCCTGGTACAGAAATTCCCTGCAGTGTAGAAACTAGTCATGATGACTGCAAATGTTTTTTCCACGCATTAGCACTTACTGTTTCCTTGCTTTGCTGCTGTGAAAAATAGCAGCCAGGCATGCATCTCAACATTTGCTGAGTGAAAAGATAAGAACAAATTACCACATTAAATAGAGGCCACTGATCCCCAGATGGACAGAAGCCATTCTGAGAAAGACCAGTGTAAGGATGCAAACCCTGCTGATGCTCTGATAAGAAGAGATGCCTCCCTTATTCAATCCTCACTTACAGCAGTGGCAATCAGTAATCTAGTTAAAGTATGTACCAGTCCATAATATCTGTCAGGCAAACGATGTGCAGAAATGTGTGGACCAGTTCTGGCACCCTGCTCAGTAGTGTCCCTTTTCCGCTGTCAGCAGTACTGTTGGATTCTCCTAATATAATTACATTGACTTTTATTCAATTAAGTGCCATTCCTAGCCTTAAAAAAAAGCTACTTTATCAATTGATTCAGGTGTAATGCAATAATAAAGATGAACTCATGGCAGTCCATTAGCTCTGCTCTTCATAACTTCTGAACATATGTTCATTCATAGTAGTCGATTTCCATTATGCAACCACAGTTCAAAAGAATTGATTCTTTTACATTAATTTCTTAATCTATTTCACTTGTGTTTAATACTCTCCTTAAATATCATGTGCAAAAACACTCTGGTAGGTATGAAAGGAACAAATTGTGAGAAAAAAAATAATTTATTTGGATACTGAAGTTTTGAAATCATATGTCAAACCCAAAATTACAGAGGCTAAAACCTTGCCAGAATTAAGAATACTGCATGCTGAAAGTACTAGCTACACATATTTCCAGCAGATGAACAAGTGGTGGGATAGGAAGTAAAGAAGAGGTATGTTTTCATAGACATGCTAGCCTAGCGTGCTCAGAGGCTGATGCTGCACCCCTTTCGTCCATCTGCTACACTACTAAATGTAGCACTGCACTGCACTCTGAGGTGCAGACTGAGTACTTTGTGCAAGGTGCTGCTTAAGCAGTACCCTGTACAAAGAAGGTGTTTCTCAGGGCTGACAGCAGCATTTCCATGGTTTCTTTTGAAACAGAAGATGAAAGATTTCTATGTAGAAGGAACATCTCCATGGCTGTAAGGCTGGCAAAAAATAATGGATCCATCAGTAAAAATTTAAATGAAAAAGAAAAGTATTGATAAAGGCAGACTAAACAGACAGTACACATCAGAAAGTTTTTAAAAGGAGATGTTCTAGGAGAAGGCAAACACTGGAAATTTTCAACCAGAATAGGGTTGAATTACGGACAGTAGTGAAGCATGATTTGCTGTGAAACTCTGATGACTATTACTCAGCTGGAAAAGTAAGAAGGCGTGTTGCTGACAACCTGTACTCTGACCTAGTATCCACAAACAGCAATCAGAGGGAAATGAGAAAAGCAATATTATAAATATTTGCCCATACTATCTTTTGTCCTGATAAAGGTAACTTCTTTGCTCTTCTCATCCCATGTTCTTGCTTTTCTTCTTGGAAAATGTACACATTCAGGGATCTTAAGTTGCCCAGACCATCTTCTCCATACCAAATTAATGTCTTTCATCCTAATACAACACTTTCCCTTGCTTTGTCACTCCAAAATCCTAGCAAGACCTCAGCCAATTCTACCCACCTTGTACTCGGCTCATCTGCTCTTATGGCATCTGCAGTTTCTTGCTTTGGCTGCTCTGTTTGCTGATGTGATTTACAATGCTGCTGCCCCTTCCTCCTCTGAATACTGCTTCCAGGTATGTGCAAACAATGTTCCCTGAGTAAGCTGTGGCACAGCTTGAGCAGAGTGATTTTTGCCAGTGCATGAACGCTGCCATCAAACAGGTGGAAAATTATGAAGCAAGATATGCCAAAAGCCAGCTGAGCTTCAGCTTGCCACAGGCCCATTTTTTCCTCATACCTGAGCTAGCTAATTTAAGGCCATCTTTGGTATAATCTGCATTTACTACTGTATCTGCAGGGGAATAACTTGAAGAACCTAAATGCCTTTCAGAGGTGTATATATACATATATATATATATATATATATACATACATACATATATATATCTAAAGCAAAAAATATTTGACCACAGAAAATCTTTTGAATGACTCACTCTGGACTTCTCAGTATATGTTATGTATATCTCAGATGCTTATGTATACATCAAGCAGCAAAATTACATTTTGTCCTGGCAATGAAAATATTACTTGAGGACAACTGGTGAATAAAGTCTTCCAAGCAGAAATACGAGGCTGAAAAAGCTTAACTAAAGTCATGTCTTGATTAGCTCCCATTAACAGATCAGTTCAATACTAAGCATGAGAAGATGGCAAAGAATATTAGTTCTGTGAATCTAAAATATCAAGTGTCTCGAAGAATGTCCAATCATCTGTTTAGCACTGTACCGGATGTTCTGTACCCTTAAAAGCAAGGAGAATATTTTTTTCTAAGATGCTTTGAAATGTAGCTTGCTGCAGCAAGGAAATTTTAGCAAAGTCTGGTATATTTTAGGAGGGCCAGAATACCTTGTTTTCCCACATAATTGATATTATTCTTTCAAGTTACTATTCATAAATTAGACATAAGGTAGGCAAGTGCAGAAAATCCTCACCAGAGTAAATTCAGCCTTCTTAATTCCATGATCTTAAGAACAGACCAGTGCTGCTGTACGGATGATAAGGATAATGATGAAACACATTACATCTGTGATTATAGCAAAGTGGCAAAGTTATCTCACCTCTAAATTCACCACTGCCCTTGCAGGACTTCTGGCAGAAATGCAGTGCAGCAACTACACTATCTCTCTGATAGTGGGTATGATTCTACTGGTGATAGTATTTTTCTTCCCTTGTGAAATTCATGGAAGTGTTCTTCCATAATTAGAATTCATTGTCAGTTCCACCCCACCTACTACTAGCCAGCTCCTCTAGTGCAAGATGCACTATGCATCAACAGAATAAAGGAGATTATAAACCTAGAAATGTAGTCAATTAAACATACATGCCATTTAAACAGCTCATAAATCCAGGTGGGTTCTCTTCAGTAGTTTCTTTCTACACTTTGATGTCAATGAATCTGATCTTGTTAATTCAGCACACTTTTTAAAAAAAAAAAAAAAAAAAAAAAAAAAATGCAATGGCCACTTTATTTTAGTTTATTTTTATTTAGTCAGCTTTTAAATTTCTTTTTGAGGAGGAATTTATCTGAGAATAGAATGTGTCCTGGCACAGAAATTGAGATTAATTATTTGTCCTGAGATAGAAGTTGGCATTAATTTTATATATGACACAGGGCCAGCTTTGGATACACCCATGATTACAGTCCTACCTGCACTTGGACAAATCTCGTCACTGATGCATACAGCATTTAGGGAGTTTGGATTATAAAGAGTACTCTGTTTATTAAAATTTGAGTATTATACAAAGTACAAAACCAAACACATGAAAAATAATTGTTGAATGTGTTGTTCACAGTTTGGGGCAGAGAAGGTTGTTGAAAACAGAAAGTAAAGCATTTTTTTCTTTATTTTTTGGCAAAACAAAAATATAATTAAACTTATGAGGAAAAAAATAAAGGTGAGAGCAGCATAATGATTAGGGTAGTAAGTTGGTGACTAAGTAAACCCTGATGCAGTTAGACAGAAAGGCCAAGCTAACTAATGTCTCAGAAAACTTCATAGCTATTGGCCCCTCGATCCTCCTTGGCTGACTGTAAGCAGAGCCCTGATGAAAATCTCACTTAAGCATTAAAGGACACTGTATTGTTTATTATAACTCTGATATAACTAATTGCAACATTTCCAGGTATATCCCACCACATGCTTTCTTCCCATTTCCAGATAAAACAATATCCCAATAGCTTATACTTCAAGTGTTCTAGAAATGCATTTTTCAGCAAACATATGAGTTGCCAAAGTAATATCACCCAGATCCATCACTCCCACTCTGTAGACTGATCAGACAGAAGTTCACAGCAGGGGACAATCAGTCTTTAGGCAGCCTTGCTTTAAGATGTAGTAAGTGATCCGAGCATTAAACGGTAACATAAAATTTTATTTGGACGCTTAATGCATAAAAAGTCACCAATACATTTTTTAAAAAAAAATTCTGGGTTTTTTTCCAAGTAAAAGTAGATATTCTTTTCTTTTTGAAAAAAAAAAAAAAACAAAAACAAAAAACCCACAAAAAAAACCCAAACCCAACCACAGAACAGACAGAAACTAATATTAGGTTACAAAACCTGTAACCACATAATCTTCATCAGTTTGATGAAGGTTCCAATACAAAAATCAAAGGCCAGGACACATTTGCTTGGTGATTGATATACACAGACTGGCAAACATCTTATTAAATCTGGATATGGAAGAAAATGGTCATGTTGGACAGGCCCCATACAAGCTAACCTCTTAAGCTCTGTTATTCTGGTCTAAAATGCTATAAACAATAAAACTTCCATTATTTCTCCCATAATACTTTCTCCACACATATACTCAGCTCACTACTCAGCCTAGGTTTTCACCTATAATGAAATGTTTAAGCAAAGTTCTTTTTGCTTCTCTTCACCTCAAAGTCTGTTAATTAAGATTTACAGTTTTGTTTAAAAAAATTCAGGTAATTTTAACTGCTAATGCATTTTGCTAACACATTATTTAGTCTTACCTCAATTTCATGTTCCTTTTTTGCGTATTTAAACCCAAAGCTCATAGAAAGACCCAGAATACATGAACATAACAGAAACTGTACATGAACATAACAGAAACTAAACCCAGAACTTCGTAATTTCTCTGAATCTCTGCAGACTGAAAGGGCTGGGTTTTTTGCAGCTAAAGTCAAAGAACCAGAAAATAAGACTCAGTGCTAAATACAAGAGTGTGCATACTTCTGAGAAAAGATATGGCCTTCATTCTGATATTTCTTCAAGAATGAAGCAGCAATCATTTCCCCCATTTACTTAAGAGAATCAACAATGAAACAGTTCCTGGAAATTAATTACTAATGGAAACAGTTACAGAAATAATTTTCTCAGTTATTGTTCTAATTTTGCCACTCTCATACCCGTCTTTGACACAGGTTTTGCTGTGGTTTCATTTGTTTGAATTAACAAGATTTCTTCCCCCCATAAATGTAAGCAAAGATAACAAAGGCATGAAATCCTAATCTGACTCAAATTTTAGAATTCACACTTATCTGGGCAAGGCTAAGGTTTAAGGCTGCGTGCTAGTGCTTCCATATATTTGAATATGTTTTGTTTCCCTCTAAATGTTAGGGGAAAATTAGGGATGGGGGCCAGACTTTGAAAAACAAGGAGAAGGAAAACAAAATACTATATTACCCAGAGAAACTATGGCATTTCTACCTGAACAATTTAGGTAATAACATCAGTTCTTGATGCTTAAAATTGCATAGAATCTGAATTATATTAACCTTTCATAGGAAGAAAATCTAAAAGGTAAAATACAGTTCAGCACCCATTAAAAAAAAGTAAAAAAAAAATAGCACCAAACCCAAAAACCCCCAAACAAACCAAAAAACCCCACAACACACAAAAAACCCCCAACCCAGTGCTTATTACATGCAGGAAATAAAGGACAAAAAAGTTCTTGCAAATTAAAGATGTGGAGCCCCCTAATTTCAATCCTTTTCAATATGAAACAAATCACTCACACTGGTCACGAAGACAGCTCCCTCTGCATTCAAATTATTCACTTGAAGATAAGCTCCCATCAAACTCTTTAGGGGTTTAACTAATTTACTGCACAGATACAGCACGTCTGTTGTAATAACAGGTAGGATGTATTGGGGTCGACCATTTATCAGAATTAGACTTCTTTTTTTCAATTCACAGTGAATTATGCTGCCTACACTGCTCCTCTTTCTCAGAGCTTCCCATCCCCTTACGGCCCTTAATGTGGCAGGCAAACAAAATTGACAGTCTCATCTTGTCAACAAGGGGTGATTCTCCTGAGAAGCCATTTAACTTTGCAGAGGAAGCAATGTATTAATGTGCCTGTCCCAGGAATGTTAATCATCTTCAAGCTCCCTCTAACTTTGACATGAACGAAATCACCAAATTTGTTTACTAAATGAATCGTAATATGCTAATAAGAGAGCATGACATATATGGTAAAGCCAAACAGATGGTTTGTTTACTCCACTTTGCAACTTTATAAACGTTGTAACTCTGAAGATGTTAGTGCGAATTATTGGTTTGTTGGCAGTGGCAAGCATGCCTTTTGCATACTTATTCCACAGCTAGACTCAGGAAACAATTTGTCATTGCTATGGAATGCATAAAAGATGTTAATGCCGAGGTGGCATTTGAGGAAGCAGGATAGACAACTGTGTAAGCAAATACTAAGGCTAGCTGTGGAACTGATATCTGATGGCAATATTTGCTACGAAATTAATTTTAATGTAAAACCTGACAGGTTCAGGATTCTTGAAAGGCCAAATAATTCAGTACATACCTGTTAAGGAGTTTAATGAGATGGTACTTACAATGAGAACAGAATTACACTTTCACAACAGCTGTGTGTGCTCAGAAGTATTAAGGTCATGTTGCACTCAATATATTACTATTGTTGTCCATTTAAGATCATCAGATATTACAAACAAAAAGCAAAACCACTGGTATACTTGCCAAAGTTACTCATGAACAACCAAAATTGGGTTGCAACATTTCAATCTCTCACTTTACTATCTGCCTAGAAGCAAAATAGACTCATTACAAAACAGCCAGCACTCTTGTCTGATATCTGGATGGGTTAAGAAAGTTTAGAATAAAAAGATTTATCTGATGGAATATATTCTAAGTTAACCAACTTACTGTAGTAATGCATGCATGAGAAGGTCATCATATGTACAAAACTGTCCTCAACACTTTTGACAATCAGTACAGCTGCCACAAGCTGTTTCTACAATATACACATCCTCTTTGGAAAAGTTTATCCCTGTGCAAGGAAGGGATAGGCCTGCACAGCAGTCATGCCTTAGGTCCTCATTTCCCATGTGTTAAAGTAATTTGATGGTCCTTTCACCTTAAGCAGTAAGAAGGCAACATCCATGTAGAATCTATTGCCAAACTGCATGAATTAACATTTATTTTCAAACTTAAATAATCTAAATAATACATGATCCAAGCATTGTAATCATAAGTTTTCATCCTTCATTTTATTTTGCTGTAGCAAGAGCTACGTAAAATGTAAGAATTCTGCAAGATTTCATACAGTCCATTCATATTCAGCAATTCTACTGAGTTTCAAGTATAAGTAAATGCAAAAAAGATAAAACTCAGTCAGAACAGCTAGCTTCCCTCCGTTCTGCTTTGAAACCAAATTTTTTTCCTGCCAGATACTGAGGCACAGCAGCACATTATCTTATCATTTCTTTAGAAGGTTCATAGATTTTACTGATCACATTTAAAGTTCAAAATCATAACAAAACATCAGATCCAGGGATAGTTTTGTGTGATTTTAGGTTCCACAGCAAATATGCAAATTGTTTCTTTTGGTCACAACACAGTGGTAATTCTCACTTCCACTGCTTGCTTTGTCTAAAAACGTTGGGTTTATTTATATAATGTCAGAATAACTATAAAACAAAATACAATGCAGCACCTGGTGCGTAATAAAGAATATTAAAAAATAATAAAGAAACAAGGTTTCTTTATTAGTGATATTACATTACTAAACAAGCATCTCTTTCAGGTCAACTGGTAGCTGATTATCCTATAACCTCCAATAACTGACACACCAACTCCTCAGTAATTTCAATCCTCTGAGATTCTTCTATACATACTGTTGTCAGTGGTTATTAAATTCTCAACTTTTTACCAACCCATAAGAGACTGTACAAAGGCATCTAAAGGAAGTATGAGTTTAGCTTGCTGTCCAAGGATTATTTTGGAAGAAACATTAGCGCCCGTCCCAGCCTGACGCTTATATCTCATTTGAAACATCTACTCATTCCTGACCAACAAAGAAAATTTCAATAAAGTACTTTTACTGGTTTAACAGCAGTGAGCTCCTGGGATTGTCAAAGTGCTCAGTCTTTCCCAAGGAGAGAAGGAATCAGCAGCTCAAATATAATTAACCTTCCATTCTCAATGCAAACTGCCACGCACAGGAGCTCTGCAGTCTATTAGTGAAGTTATAACGGCCAACAGGCAGAGGCAAAATTGGTCAAAAAGTTGGCTGCTGCTGTCATATTTTTAGAATTATGATTAATGACACTAATAATGTGGATGATTACTGATATGTGTATCTCCTGCAGTTTATCATATTGCACTGGCTGCCTACGTCCACAATAAACATGATGCTATCATTTACCTCTTTATTGAAGGCAATCCTTCTCTTGAAGGAGCACATTCTAATTACTTTGTAATGTTTTATGTCTTAAACATTTTGCAGCTCTGGACCTTGCCAACAGCTTCATGTCTACCATTGATTAATTACAGAATGTTTAATCAAAATTTAGATCCTAATGCAGTCATTTATGAGTGTGCTGCAGTGCCAAGATAGTTAGGCTGCCGTCCCAAGCTTGGAGAGTGCTGGGTTCAAAATTAAATTCTAGAAATATGGAAGATGCCAAAGATTTTACCTTGAGTGATTTTAGTTTGAAATCTTACTTCATTTGTGGAATGACTAGCACCCACCTAAAATGAGAGGCCTTTCTTGTGCATGTATATGTGCTTGCACATTCACATTACATTTTTCTTTAGAAGTGTTAGTTTTTCCCTCTGTGTCACAGTTCATTCTCAACTCCTTTACATGCCTTACAAACACCAGTGGAGAGAGGATAGTTTTGAAGTGGTTAAACAAGTGAAAAATAATTTGCAGGGACAAATATATTTTATTTTTTTTTTTTTAATGTGGATTTTTATGGTACTGTCATACAACCATTCACCATTGAAGTTAAGTGTTAATACCATTACTGAACTGCTGAAATGGATGCTAATATAGCTTGGAGTGCTAATGTCAAATCCTGGTAATAAAAAAGACAGACTGCTGAATGAAATAATTTCAAGAAAAAAATAGAACAAAAGTGCTCTTACTCTTGCTCTCCACTTTTATTGAATTGGGACTGACTGAGCCAATTGCTTTAGAAGTCTGTAAAACACAATTACTAGTGAGCTGACTGACCTATCCGTGCCCCTTTTGTGACAGAACAGACTAAAAAGGCTGCAGAATTAGAACTGCTCCCATATCTGGCTACCAGACCTGTGTGACATCCAAGTGCAGGATCTGTTATCCTTTCCTGCCAGGGCCTGCCTCCTCTCCTCATGAAATCTTGATTCTGAGTCTTGCATAATATATAATGTGCGTGCATCTTCTTCTCAAAACAATAACTTGTTTACCTTTCCTCAGTCAGAATCCAATTTCTCTTGCTATCCATTGTATTTTTATATCTTTACCCACCAACACAGGTATATATAGGTCTTTCATTCAGTGCACACATCCACAGACACACACACATACACTTACATGTTTGGACTATTTTTATTTCCACACTTTGTGTACATTAAACGCAAAACTACAACATAAGATTTATGGACAGGAAAAATACCTGCTTAGATTTTCAGTTGCAAGTGGCTGAAGACTAATTTCCTTTTTTTTCTTCTGTGATAACAAAGAAAAGGAGAGAGAAAGGGAGAGAAAAGGAGGAAGATGGAGAGAAATTAAAAAGCCTACATATTGAACTGGAAGCAGGCAACACTTTTCCCTAGTTAATAAATTAAGCAATAAATTTTGTAAAGCACTAGCATCAAAGCAAGTATCATTGGAAATAACTTAGAGAACTTATAATTTACAGCTTATTTTTTAGACTCATAAAGTTTGACATGGACATACAGCTTAGGACTTTGCTTTCCCCTTTCTCTCAAAAAAAAAAAAAAAAAAGGCAAAACCAAAGTGACAGGGAAAAAAAAGAGAGAAAGAAAAAGGGGAAAAGAAGAAAGCATATGAAAATCATAGTGCCCAGGCAATCCCAGGCACAAATACAGGCTGGGCAGGGACTGGCTGGAGAGCAGCCCTGAGGAGGGAGACTTGGGGATGCTGGTGGATGAGAAGCTCAACAGGAGCTCTCAATGTGCATTTGCAGCCCAGAAAGCCAATCAGATCCTGGGCTGCATTGGGAGAAGTGTGGTCAGCAGGTTAAGGGAGGTGATTCTCCCCCTCTACTCAGCTCTGCTGAGACCCCACCTGGAGTACTGCCTCCAGTTGTGGAGCCCCTGTTACAAGAGGGATATGGAGGTGCTGGAACTTGTCCAGACAAGGGCCATGAGGATGATCAGAGGGCTGGAGCACCTCTCCTATGAGGACAGACTGAAGGAGTTGGGGCTGTTCAGTCTGGAGAAGAGAAGGCTCTGAGGTGACCTAATTGTGGCCTTGCAGTATCTGAAGGGGGCCTCCAAGAAGGCTGTGGAGGGACTTCTCAGGCTATCAGGTAGTGATAGGACTAGGGGGAATGGAATGAAGCTGGAGGTGGGGAGATTCAGGCTGGATGTGAGGAAGAAGTTCTTCCCCATGAGAGTGGTGAAGCCCTGGAATGGGTTATCCAGGGAGGTGGTTGAGGCCCCATCCCTGGAGGTGTTTAAGCCCAGGCTGGGTGAGGCTCTGGCCAGCTTGATCTAGTGTGAGGTGTCCCTGCCCATGGCGGGGGGGTTGGAACTAGATGATCCTTGTGGTCCCTTCCAACCCTAACTGATACTATGATATCCTTTCTTTCTCTGCCCTTTGCGCCCTCATAGTAAATGAAACAGTTTACATTCATACACAAAGCTAATGAAGTTCTTAAATACCTTTTTTTTCCTTTTCTTATGGCAGTACACAGTTTTGGCAAATCTCAAACTCTTTCATTTCTCTTCCAGGTCCATTTATATGAAGCTTGCAGGTGCCTTATGGCAAAAGTGTTAAATTATGTGTTACCTCTCTTTAATTAATGCTTTTCAGGGCATGTTTAAATGCAAGATGATATTTAATTAAAAGGAAAGGAGAGAGAAGGAAGGGGAATACAGAACAGGGGAGTGGAGGAGAGGTTCAGAGAGGGGTGGCGAGGAGAGGAGAAGGGACGGGAGAGGAGAGAAGGGGAGGGGAGGTTTGGGAAGGGGAGGGGAGGTTTGGGAAGGAAACGGAAGGTTTGAGAAGAGAAGAGAAGAGAAGAGAAGAGAAGAGAAGAGAAGAGAAGAGAAGAGAAGAGAAGAGAAGAGAAGAGAAGAGAAGAGAAGAGAAGAGAAGAGAAGAGAAGAGAAGAGAGGAGAAGAGAAGAGAAGAGAGGAGAAGAGAAGAGAGGAGAAGAGAAGAGAGGAGAGGAGAAGAGAGGAGAGGAGAAGAGAGGAGAGGAGAA
>CM066606.1:49171446-49173946 GCA_033816785.1 Picus viridis
AGGTTTGGGAAGGGAAGGGAAGGGAAGGGAAGGTTTGGGAAGGAAGGGAAGGTTTGGGAAGGGAAGGGAAGGTTTGGGAAGGGAAGGTTTGGGAAGGAAGGGAAGGGAAGGGAAGGGAAGGAAGGGAAGGGAAGGGAAGGGAAGGGAAGGGAAGGAAGGAAGGGAAGGGAAGGGAAGGGAAGGGAAGGAAGGGAAGGAAGGAAGGAAGGGGAAGGGAAGGAAAGGGAAGGGAAGGGAAGGGAAGGAAGGGAAGGGAAGGTTTGGGAAGGTTAGGGAAGGTTAGGGAAGGAAGGGAAGGGAAGGGAAGGAAGGAAGGGAAGGAAAGGGAAGGGAAGGGAAGGGAAGGAAGGAAGGGGAAGGGAAGGGAAGGAAGGGAAGGTTTGGGAAGGGAAGGGAAGGAAGGGAAGGAAGGAAGGGAAGGGAAGGAAGGAAGGGAAGGGAAGGGAAGGGAAGGGAAGGGAAGGTTTGGGAAGGGAAGGGAAGGGAAGGTTTGGGAAGGGAAGGGAAGGTTTGGGAAGGGAAGGGAAGGTTTGGGAAGGAAGGAAGGAAGGGAAGGGAAGGGAAGGGAAGGAAGGGAAGGGAAGGGAAGGGAAGGGAAGGGAAGGGAAGGGAAGGGAAGGGAAGGAAGGGAAGGGAAGGAAGGAAGGGAAGGAAGGGAAGGGAAGGGAAGGGAAGGAAGGGAAGGGAAGGGAAGGAAGGGAAGGGAAGGAAGGGAAGGGAAGGGAAGGTTTGGGAAGGGAAGGGGGAAGGGAAGGTTTGGGAAGGTTTGGGAAGGTTTGGGAAGGAAGGGAAGGGAAGGGAAGGGAAGGGAAGGGAAGGGAAGGGAAGGGAAGGAAGGAAGAAGGGAAGGGAAGGGAAGGAAGGGAAGGAAGGGAAGGGAAGGAAGGGAAGGGAAGGAAGGAAGGAAGGGAAGGGAAGGGAAGGGAAGGGAAGGGAAGGGAAGGGAAGGAAGAAGGAAGGGAAGGAAGAATGGAAGGGAAGGGAAGGGAAGGGAAGGGAAGGTTTGGGAAGGAAGGTTTGGGAAGGTTTGGGGAAGGGAAGGTTTGGGAAGGGAAGGGAAGGTTTGGGAAGGGAAGGAAGGTTTGGGGAAGGTTTGGGAAGGGAAGGTTTGGGAAGGTTTGGGAAGGGAAGGTTTGGAAGGGAAGGTTTGGAAGGAAGGTTTGGGAAGGGAAGGTTTGGGAAGGGAAGGGAAGGAAGGGAAGGGAAGGTTTGGGAAGGTTTGGGAAGGAAGGGAAGGGAAGGGAAGGGAAGGAAGGGAAGGGAAGGAAGGGAAGGTTTGGGAAGGGAAGGGAAGGAAGGGAAGGAAGGGAAGGAAGGGAGGAAGGGAAGGAAGGGAAGGGAAGGGAAGAAGGAAGGGAAGGGAAGGGAAGGGAAGGAAGGGAAGGTTTGGGAAGGGAAGGGAAGGTTTGGGAAGGGAAGGGAAGGTTTGGGAAGGGAAGGAAGGTTTGGGAAGGAGGAAGGTTTGGGAAGGGAAGGAAGGGAAGGGAAGGAAGGAAGGGAAAGGGAAAGGAAGGAAGGGAAGGGAAGGAAGGGAAGGGAAGGTTTGGGAAGGGAAGGAAGGAAGGAAGGGAAGGAAGGGAAGGGAAGGGAAGGGAAGGGAAGGAAGGAAGGGAAGGGAAGGGGAAGGGAAGGAAGGGAAGGAAGGAAGGAAGGGAAGGGAAGGGAAGGGAAGGGAAGGAAGGGAAGGGAAGGAAGGGAAGGGAAGGGAAGGGAAGGGAAGGAAGGGAAGGGAAGGTTTGGGAAGGGAAGGTTTGGGAAGGTTTGGGAAGGAAGGGGGAAGGTTTGGGAAGGTTTGGGAAGGTTTGGGAAGGGAAGGGAAGGTTTGGGAAGGGAAGGTTTGGGAAGGGAAGGAAGGTTTGGGAAGGGAAGGTTTGGGAAGGAAGGTTTGGGAAGGGAAGGTTTGGGAAGGAAGGGAAAGGTTTGGGAAGGTTTGGGAAGGGAAGGGAAGGTTTGGGAAGGGAAGGGAAGGGAAGGAAGGGAAGGAAGGGAAGGGAAGGAAGGGAAGGGAAGGGAAGGAAGGGAAGGGAAGGGAAGGGAAGGGAAGGGAAGGAAGGGAAGGAAGGGAAGGTTAGGGAAGGAAGGGAAGGGAAGGGAAGGAAGGGAAGGGAAGGAAGGGAAGGGGAAGGGAAGGAAGGAAGGGGGAAGGGAAGGAAGGAAGGGAAGGAAGGAAGGAAGGAAGGGAAGGAAGGAAGGGAAGGAAGGAAGGAAGGAAGGAAGGAAGGGAAGGGAAGGAAGGAAGAAGGGAAGGAAGGGAAGGGAAGGGAAGGGGGAAGGGAAGGGAAGAAGGAAGGAAGGAAAGGTTTGGGAAGGTTTGGGGAAGGGAAGGGAAGGTTTGGGAAGGGAAGGGAAGGTTTGGGAAGGAAGGGAAGGAAGGTTTGGGAAGGAAGGAAGGTTTGGGAAGGAAGGTTTGGGAAGGAAGGTTTGGGAAGGGAAGGGAAGGGAAGGGAAGGGAAGGGAAGGAAGGAAGGGAAGGTTTGGGAAGGGGAAGGGAAGGAAGGGA
>CM066606.1:49178946-49298946 GCA_033816785.1 Picus viridis
ACAAAACAAAATACAACACCATCTCTAACTCAAACCCCAAACAAACTGATCTGTCTGGTTGGAAAAGACCTCCCTTTATGTCAAAGATAATCCTGCAATATTTACTCACATAAATGCCCTATTTAGCACTAGTTTTAATTTATTTATTTTCTTTTAAATAATATTTTTTAAAAAATGAAGAAATTAGTTCTAAGGATTCTAGTTTCAGTTCTGCATCTTCTAGTCAGTATGCAATCAAGCAATGTACATTCAACATGACTGCTCCTGGAAGAGGTTAGCTTTCTGTTATGGGTGGACACAAAATGTTTCATTATAATCCAGGTTTTCTTGGGTAAGGAAGAGTCAAGTGAACATAAGTAATGACACACTGTGACTGCAAGAAGAATACTAAAGGTTCACAGAATTGTATTGGAGAAGTAGCTAGACTCTTCACAAACTTCATCGTGTCCAGGAACAGTAGTGTAGGTGTAAATATGTCTGCATTTAAAAAAATATATAAAATAGCCCTTTCATCTCTTGAAAAAGATGGTTCATCAAATACCTAATGTCCTAAAAACTGATTTCATTGTTTTTTACTGGAGGAATTTCAAACTGTATATGACAGCTAATTATATTAGGGAAATACAGTAATAGTTAACATGGACTGGTGTGAAATATTTATTGGAGCTGAGTTCTTAGAAATTATTGCATTTATAGAATTGCTCTCTGAAAACAAGAAGATTCCAAGCATAGTAGTATGATGAAAAAATGAGTGCTGCTTTATGAAGGAGGTCGTAACAGGAGGAAGGTAGTAGCTTTCTCAGATCTTCACCTCCCTTGATAATGTATGCAATGGCTTATCATAGGCAACTGATGTTAATTTATTCAAGCACACCTGTACAGGGCTGGAAGGCAGGTAACCAGACAAAAAGTATGTCATTGCTTTTTCAGTGCAGCTACCTAGAGACCAATACCCACACAAATTTAGTTCTGAAAACATCAGCATGTTTCAATAAACCCTCTATAGATGCCTTGCTCCATACAACTCAAGGAGCTTACATGTTTAAATCTGGACTGATTTAACTAGTGATCAAGTGACATGATCACACTTGGCATCAATAGTTGTCTCATATTTATTTATAAGTCACCCTGAGCAGATATTATTTTGTTTTTTAATTTATTCATGGGGCTCAATCACTGTTCCCATCTTGTGGAGCACACACACACATTCTCTCTCTGTGAGAAAATCGAAAGACAGACCTGAGCAATTGATAGTTCTACTTTAGTATCAGAGAGACAAAGTGAGAAGTTCTTGCTTTAGTTCTGCGAGTGGGTATTTTGCATACATGGTGAGAAAGGAAAACATGGTAATACTTTGTTACTAATGCCATGTCATTGCTTAAGAAACACAGATTTTAATATTGCCAGTACTGGGGTGAAACGGGGGTTTAGCATGCACTGTGGCTAACTAAAAAGAATCACAGAATCACCAAGGTTGGAAGAGACCTCAAAGAAGATCATCAAGTCCAACCTGTCACCACAGACCTCATGACTAAACCATGGGACCAAGTGCCACATCCAATCCCCTCTTGAACACCTCCAGGAACGGCGACTCCACCACCTCCCTGGGTAGCCCATTCCAATGGCGAACAGCTCTTTCAGTGAAGAACTTTCTCCTCACCTCGGGCCTAAACTTCGGCCTGTATTTCTCTTCGATATCCAACAGTAGCTTATTAACTAGACTTTTTGAAGGCAGAAGGTCTACCTGCCTCCTGCTTTATCAGTGGTTTTGACTACAAAATCCTTGGCTCCTAAAGGTGAGAGCCAGAAATGAAACAACTGCTCTAAGATTCACCCTCCAGACCTTTACCTCTGCACGTACTCTCCAAAAATTAGAATAAACTTTGGACAGGAAATAACTATTCCCTCCTCCCATCCACAGCTCAGGTTCATTGCTAGAGCTGCTGTACCTCACTGCTGGCTTCAAGGACCAACCACACCTATCTCTTTCTACAGTAAATTCTGTATCTGCCAAGGCAGGACTCATGGATGAGGCTGGGAAGCAGGTTGCAGGGCAATCTAACCACTGGGGCCACAGGCACTTTCTCTTCACTCACATGACAGACCTTCTCTGAACCTAGATTCACTTTACAAGAATAATTCTTTCCACTGAAGTGCAGTTCTCACAGGAATTTATCTTCCCTTCTCTCTCTTTTCCACCTAAAAAATTATTTGGAAAAGATGTTCAGTTCAAAAGAAGGCTTAAGACATTGCTTCTGATCACTGACATAATTTGTTTTATATGGTATCTTTTTATATTTACTCTTCTCTTCCTTCTTACAAGAAGATGCAGCCTGAACATCTTGCCCTTAGAAGAAAGGACATCTGAAGTAAATACAGAAAGACAAAATGATGAACAGATAATTAGTGACAAATGGAAGAAAACGTGTTTTTCACAGGAGTAGTGCTTCCAGGAAAAGGAAGACAGAAAGACTTCCCTGTTTGGGGAAAAGATGAAAGCTATAGGTATTAAAAAAGTAAATTTAATGAGTGATCTTACCTGTGGTTCAAAGGGTGATGAAAAAAAATGGCCTTAAAAAACCCCACAACCTAGGCTCAGTGGAGCTTGGATGTTCAAAAGCAATATGCTCTAATTTTTAGAAGAGGAAACAGAATCACTGAGTCATTTGCAGTAAGGGCTGGGACTCTGCTTTGCTTTCCTCTGCCCTGTGTTAAAAAAACATGTGAGGTGGGACCTCTGAATCTTCTAGTTATCTTGACTCCAATTTACAAGGAATAGCAGTGTTTAGTCAAAGATCTCAGAAGACACTCTAACCTTTCTGGCAGAAGAATATTTACATAGGAGTTGAACCTTGGCACAAATGATGTAGGAATGGTAATGCTGGATTTAGGCAGCTCTTAACAAGCATGGCTACACAATGCTTTCCACAACAGAAGGTTGCAACTGTGACATGGATAAAACCCCATCTTTTAGTCAAAGCAGCACTACAGCTGCTCCTGAAATGATCTGCTGCCTCTGGTAAGAAGCAGTTTATATCACAGCCCCACCCTTGCAAAGCTCACTTTACAACAGCTACACCCACTGTCAACAATTTAGAGATTTATGTATGTAAAGGATAGGGGAATATAGTAAACACCTTGATAAACTAGAATTACAGTGGAAAAGGTTATAAGCCATGTCAAATGCCTTTAAAAGAAACAGAAATTATAATATATTTATAATATGATTAATATTATTAATACAAATTAGCAATGTTATTAATGAAATGACAAAAAGATTTCAAGACTATGTAATGGCTAAAACTCTGATTGTATTATGAGTTTAGTACTGAAGAAATATGTATTCATAATTTTCAAAGCAAAGAAATTAAAAGTATCTTTAGCTAATCAAAGATATGTGACTTACGACAAAAGCAAATCACACAGACTTTTTATAATCTGTCAAAAATGGCACATCCATACATGATGTTTATTATCCAGGAATTATTATTGTGTGCTTTAGGTAGCTTATTTCTTATTTTTCTGTACAGCAGTTAATAGCAAAATGCTTCTGAGCCCTTAAGTGAAATTGTTTGAAGTGGCTGGAAGAAGTTCTCACTTTGCAATGCTATCGATTTAGTTACCCAGTTATCTTTGAGATGCTCCACATAATCTGAAGAGCAAGAAATTGCATACTCAGTTAATAACTCCCTCTGAAATAAACTTATGTATTTAAAAAGACTATCAGCAAAAATTAAAAATAAATTGTATGGAAAATTCTTTAGGCCAATTAAAAGTATGTTAAAGAGATAGTTGAAAAAAATTACTTCCTAATGTTTTGCTTGTTTGTTTGTTTTTAGTAAATGTGAGGGAAAAACAAGTTTAAAATGTGTTTTCTTCACATTCTTAGGCATTGCACTTCTGGATAGGAATGAATCCTCTACTCAGCTCTGGTGAGACCCCACCTGGAGTACTGCGTCCAGTTCTGGAGCCCCTATTACAGGAGAGATGTGGACGTGCTGGAGCGTGTCCAGAGAAGGGCCATGAGAATGATCAGAGGGCTGGAGCACCTCTCCTATGAGGACAGACTGAAGGAGTTGGGGCTGTTCAGTCTGGAGAAGAGAAGGCTCCGAGGTGACCTCATTGTGGCTTTCCAGTATCTGAATGGGGCCTCCAAGAAGGCTGTGGAGGGACTTCTCAGGCTATCAGGTAGTGATAGGACTAGGGGGAATGGAATGAAGCTGGAAATGGGGAGATTCAGGCTGGATGTGAGGAAGAAGTTCTTTACCATGAGAGTGGTGAAGCCCTGGAATGGGTTGTCCAGGGAGGTGGTTGAGGCCCAGTCCCTGGAGGTGTTTAAGACCAGGCTGGACGAGGCTCTGGCCAGCCTGATCTAGTGTAGGGTGTCCCTGCCCATGGCAGGGGGGTTGGAACTAGATGATCCTTGTGGTCCCTTCCAACCCTGACTGATTCTATGATTCTATGATTCTATGAATCACCCGAGGAAGTTTTGAAGATGTTTTCTGCTCAAGTATCTGAAAGAATTACCATGAACCAAGACAGTATTACTTGCTTTTTAACCCCAGGCTTTTCCAGATAACTATTGCAATCCAGGAGTGCTACTAAACTTACAAAAATATCAAGCATGAGTGGGCACAAAAACTGTATCACACCTTTGAATTTTTTTAAGCTTTTTTTTAAAAAAAACTTTAAAATCTTTACAATTAAATGATATAATATCCCTTCAAACTTCTTTTGTCCTAGGTGCAACATCTAACTGAAGAAACATATTCTGAATACTACCAGTGGAATATTACAGTAAGATGCTCTTGTGTCTTACACAACTCAAAATGGTATACAAATTATAACTTTATTTTAACATACGCATTTTAAATTCTTGAATCAGATTGTTTTGTTATGGCTTGCTTTCAGTAAGCTTAATAGCACATAGGTGATGAAGTTTTCTCCAAATGTACGCTTATTTTATCTATGTCATCACAGTCATCACTTTCTTAGAACATAGCCTTTATTATGCTGTTTATTATTAGCATGATCAATGGATTTCTACAAAAATTTAATATACTGTATAATGATCTATATTCTAAAGCTAGCCACTTCTTCATGTGATGAATGTAAATGAGTTTTGCTTAGTATACTGACTTTCCAAAATTCACTTGAGGAAAACAGACCAACCTACCCAAATTACTAATTATAAAACCTGTGCAATTTCAGAAATTAAAAGGGGTTGCACACATCTAAAAACTCAATATAGATTATGTCACTGACTCATATGGTTCCGTTGTCAAACTCAAGTCTCATGCAAGTTATCAAGAATTCCTCCAGTAAGCCATCATTAATTTAGTTATACCTGCTTCATGTCCAGTAGTTTCATCCTACTGGAATGCAAAATTTCTAGATTGTCCTTCTTGACTGTTTTGAATGTTTATTCATACGTGTATTCCTATTTTTATGTTTAGTGGACTTCATAAATTGTAACAGAAGACATGAGACATTTGAAGACTGGACTCCCATCAAATTAGTGAATTTTGGCTCCTCAGTATCCTCAACACTAACGTGTTTTCATGAAATATTCACTTTCAAACAATATCAGCTTCAATGAAGAAAAAAGGAGATGCATGTGAATGTATAGCCAGCTTTAGTTTCCTTCCTGTATCTGATGAACTTTTACAAAATAATGAAAAAAATATGAAAGTAAAAGAAAAGGATGACCCAAATAAAGGAAAAGAGATGACCTAGTCTCTCCATCACTCAATGAACCAGAGAGATTTTTGTTATGTGAAAATACAATCACCACCACATGTGAGAGCTTTTATCCACCAAGTATCACAAGTATGAAATAACTTTATCCTATCACCCTAACAGATTCCATTTATATTTTCTTCAGAAATAAAATATAACAGTGTGTAAAAAAACAACAAAAAAACCCACACTCAAACAAACCAATCAAACAACCAAACCAAACCCAAACCCAAACCAAAATGAAACACACACACACACAAAAAGCCACAAAAATGCACCTAATAGTTTAAGAACCAGCTGCCTCTGTTCAAGCCCAAATGTTTTAGTATTGAAGCAGCATAGCAAGGACATGATTGTCATCTGAAGGGTTAGCCGACCTGGCTCATCTTAAAACAAATGTATGGGTCTAGCCTGTCCTCTCTGAGTGTGCAAAATTCCAATCAGTGAGGAACGGAGTTGCTCACATGCAGAAAAGAAGATGAAGTAGACTAAATTACCACAGTGGATAGAGAGGCATGTAAATTCTGCTAAAGAGGGATAGAACCATTTTCTTAATATTTACTTGTTCTTGCTACAACATATCAACATTTCAAAAACTGAAGAGAAGAGTAAATAATCTTATAGTCTCTCCTGTTTGCTTTTGTATACCCCTATAGAGATGGAAATAATTCTTTTATTCTAGTTGTTGCATCCTCTCTCTCAATCCATTCATCCAGCTGTCCATTCATCCCTTACCCTCCATCCCAGTCCTACAGTTTGATATGCATGCATGGAGATATTTTTATTGCATACAATTTACTATATATTTAATAATGCCTTGGTTTAGAAGTTGCAGGGAAAGGAAAATAAACATGATAAAAGCTGCAGCTTACAAACAGAAGCACAATGTGCATGTTCACAGGCACACAAAAAGAATGGTTTAATACCTTGCCGGTCACTTAAGAAGATGGCATGATATATAGTATTCTGAATGCCAAATAACAATGAAAATCTTAAAGTGATGGAATTCTTCCAATATCATGGGAACACGATTGTCACTTGTCATTACTGTGCATCTCTCTATTTCTTCATATATCCTAAACTGCCTATTCTTACATAATTCAAAACATTTAATAATGTAGAAAATCAATTAATATTTACTGACCTGTCTCTGCTTCTTCGTGATGGGAATGCAGCATTACAGCCAGCCACTGTGCAGACATGCATCTCTTTTAAATGAACATTTCTGTAGTGAAGCTTCACACTGTAGGAACTCTTGAAACTTTTCTTGCACACATAGCAGATCTTGGGGTCTGGGCTGGAGCACATTTCACCTTCTGGGGAGAACTTCTGTGGGCTACTGTAGCTGAATGTAGATGCAAAGCTTTCATGAAGGGCAGCCATACTGGCACTGCCTCCATTGTACAATCCATATTGGCTCATGTAGAACATATCATATGTAGGGTCTGCATACTCTTCTTTCACTTTAATGACATCCTGGTTGGAAGAGTCATTGTGGTTTTCATCCTGTCTGTCACTGTGCATCATGGATTTTTCACTAGGTTCATGAAGGCGGTCATCACCTTCCATGGATTCTTCACACAATTTGGGCTCTGATGATTCTGACTCATTTTCATAGTCTCTCTCATGTTCCTGGTCTTCTGATGTCATGCTGTCTGCCCTTCTTATGTCTGGCCTTGAAATGCATCTGCTTCTTTCACTTTTGGAAAAATCTTTCACAGACAGGCCTGGGCTCATTTCTTCTTGAGAATGGCAGTGATTTTCATGACCAATGTCATTCACCATTGCACTGTTGTCATTCACCTCTTCATCTTCGTCATCAAACTCATCAGCAGTATCAATAACTTCCTTTTCAATTTTAACTGGCATGCTTGACTTCCTTGGCTTCTTCTTGGGGGCAAGGTCAGCATTAGGCTCTGGAGTGGGCATCAGCACTGAAGGTACTGATGACTCTGTAGGAGGAGGGGGATGCTGCTCCATGCCACTCACTGCTGGTATGATTGGACTGGTAGGGAGTGAGGTTGGAGGACTCACCATCTCTCCAGGAGTAAGCAAATTCCTGTAAAAGGGAGGAACAGGTTGGACAGTCTTTAAAGATGGGAACACTAGCTGACTGGGAAGAGGGTTCTGTAGTACAGGATCTAGAGGGGGAGTGTTAAACCCCATTGGTGGACGTCCAGGGCTTGTTAAAGTTAGGTTGGATTTTGTACTTGCTATGACAGGCGTGGCAGCGCCTGATGTAGCACGAATTAGATCTTTGTCACGGTTATTCCTTAGCATAGGCATGTGGAGGCGGGGGTTTGGGTTAGCACTGTGGCGATTGCGGCTTCTGAGAGAGCTGAAGACCATGTTGCAGCCCTCAATAGTGCACCGGTGCTTGATCTTTAGGTGAACGGCATTGTAATGGATTTTAAGAGTACCTTTGTCATAAAAAGTTTTGCCACATGCATTGCAAAATACTCTTCCTTTCCTGGAGGCTGACCCCATTCTCCTCATTCTGTGAATGCGGAATGAACTTTTGGTGTGTTCTGTTTTTGACAAATCATTAACAGGTGTAGGTGTCTGAACAGGAGAAACACAGGCTGGCTCAGTTTTGGGCTCAACATTTGTGATGCTAGTCAAAGCATTCCTGCTGGATGTTTGCTCATTTTTGAAAGGTGTAGGGGAAACTTCAGATTCACTGCTTTCATTATATTCATTTTGGGTTGTAAGACTTGGTTCATGGAGCCTCATTGCTGGCTGTTCCAGCAGGAGGCCATTTGGAGGCAGCCCCAGCAGTGGAGCAGAGACTGGATTTATGTACTGGAATGGAAGTAGGAATGCAAGGCTATTTGGGATGTTTTCAAAATGATGAATGCTGGAAGGGTTGCTGTTCTCCAGGTGAGCAAGGAGACTTGGGCTCCTGGTACGATTATTGCTTTCAATAAAAGTCCTTATATCTGAATCTGTCTTTGAAGATGGCACAGCCACAGCCTGCCCTTCTTTTTCTTGAATCGCCATCAGCTCCACGATGGATTTGGTCTCTCCAAATCTCAGGAACTGTTGAAGAGTAATGATCTCTTCTTCCCTGGACATGATGGCCCAGCGGTCCAGCACCTTGCCTGCAGCATCCTAGAGGCCATATCAAAGAAACAACAAAGACAAACACAAAGAAAAAACTTATTGATTCTGCATAATTACTGAATTCAATAGAAGATGCTCTGCTGCCTGAACATGAAACACTAAGCTCAAAAAACAACACACAAACAGTGTTAATAGAGCTAGACTGAAAAATGAGAACTTTCCAGCCATGTAACTATAGTAATTAGAGTCCGTCAGAGAAATAGATTGAGTTTAATAATGTCAGAACAAACAAAACATAAACCACAGGGCTCTGTGATCTAAAATGCTTCCAATACCTTTATTTTAACAAGAGTGATCTATGTACAATGCTAATATTTAGTACACATTAGTGTAAAATATTAAGTGTGCACTCCTGTGTAAAATACAGAAAACTGGGCCTTAAACATATTAAATGGTGAAACTATAAGAATCAGCTAAATAAATGTATTTGATCAATCTGCTTCTTAAATACAAAGAGACATAAGAGTGAAGTCATTCATGGGCCAACTCCCTAGAAATTTTGATGCAAGGCAAGACTTAAAAATAACACATAATGCTTGCATGACAAAATATTGAAAAACATATTCATTATATACTTGCACCAAAACGCAGAAATTGGGGCATGGATTTTAAGCACAACTGGACTGTTATTGACAGTTGATTGTGAGCCTGCAATCTTGGTGTGGTTTAGACTTAACAGATTACTTTTTTTGTAGGCTTGTTATAAATGACAGTTAAAAACACGTGAAAAGTAAGCATCTGATGGATGTATATAGCATAAATGTGTAACAATGTTGTCTCTTAACATTGCCTTCTGATAGCAAGGGGAAAATCCAGAGAGAATACACATCAGTAATCACTAGCCTATGTGTTGTTAAATATACATTAAAAAGCATTTCACACTTTCATTTTTGCTAGTAAGCATGAGATTTGCCTGAAGGTAGGACTTAAAAATTCTGCAATGTAATGTCAGGCAATCCATTCCAGCAAGTATTGATAAAAACATATTAAAATACTTATAAAATGGATATATCATTTTATTCACATCTGCTCTTTTGGGTAAATGCTGGACATAACATGAGCACAGTAACTACAACCAATAAGCACTGTTGCAGGCCATCAGACCTGAATTATTTCAATGATTCCCCAAGCATTAAGCAGTCTGAAAGTCTTGCAAGGTACTCAACTGTACTGTCTCAGATCTTTTTATCTGAACACTTTGGACTAAATACTATTGCAAAACCCACTAACTCTTGTTTGATTGTGAAGCTTGCAAATACCTTTCTTTTTAAGTACTCACTCCCTTCTCCCCTCCAAAGTCCTGGTCTTACTTATTTATTAGAGTAGTGGAAAATGCAATTTACCCTAAATAGTAAAGCATATAGTTGGTCCTGGTATGTGTCATCTCTCTGGCTACGAAGTTAATGACAAAGGCCAAAGTCATGTATGTTTCACTACCTCAGATGTAACTGGAAAACCTTTAGAAATGCTCCACATATAACCATTCACAATCAAAACTTACAGGACTATGAAGCCCTCAACAGCAAGTGACTTTGGAAAATCTGATGCAGCTGGCCCAGACAGAATGCCACAGAAACCATCTCTATGCAGTAAATATTCAGCATGTATTGATAGAGCGATGAAGAAAATGCCATGATGCAGATGCTTGCTCTGGTTTGCAACATTAGTCAGGAAATGTCCCCACCTTTAACACCTTGAGGCATTGTGGACATCTTTAATTTCTATGTCTTCCCAGATCTACCTCTCTGTTGGAGCATTACTTTATAAGCAGTGTTCATAATTTAGTGCTATGTAATACAAATCATCGAGAATGCAAAAAAAATCATGCAACAACAAATCAACAAATCAAAGTGAAATAAAACAAAACAACACCAACAACAAAAAGGGAGTGGGGGTGAGGAGGGGAAAGGGCAAGAGGAGGGAGAAAAACACCACCACCACAATAATCAAATGATAGGTTCATCTTTTAAAGCTCTAAGATTATATTATGTTCCCATCCAACTAACTTTGCAGTCCCGATGAGAGTGACCTAAAGCTTCTTACATCTACTTCTCCCACAGCTGCCAGCCAGTCATAGGGATTTTACATTTTAGTAATTACTACCAGGAACTGCATAACCAGACTTGGTGCAGATTTTGGTCTGCAAGCCTTTGCTGTCACATCTGACCCAACCTATATGCAGACATTTCCATTTCCAAGCCATGAGTATTAATTCCTTCTAACTGTTACTTGCATTGTTTGAAGATGGAAACAACATCGTCTAATTTACACTGCTTACATCTATTGAATTAGGATTCCTGTCTGCAACAAGCTGCAGGCTGCTTTGTAATGTACTACTGGCAGTAATTTGTTTTGGTTTTGCTTTAATTTGTAAATCACTCACAGGCTTATGCAGCAGATGGATGCTTTACCAAAAAATATTATATTTAAGTAAATAAAAATTAAATACAGCCAGAACAACAATAACTAAAGAGAATAGTAGGTACAGATCCCATAACAGATTCCTACACGTAAATGGAAGGTGATATGACACAGTCCCTCAGCCAGCAGCAATACACTCAGATCTTTGCATTTACAGAGCAGGAAGACATTGTCTAAAAGTAGGGGTTCCCTATGTGCTTTTGGAGAGCTATTCCACAAATTATCTCAGAGAAGCTGGCACTTGGCTACATGAACTACCTGTCAATGAGATGCCACCATCTTTGTTAAATTTAGTTTAAGGATTTGCAGTGAGGAGGGGCAGACCCTCCGTAGCTGCTAAGTCCCACTGATATAAAAAATAGCAGTCAAGGATGTTATCGTCATGGGGTTACCCTTGCTGTCATAGAAACATCACGGAATCAGAAAGCTGCTCTTAAACGAACTCCTACTGTTATACCAAAGTTATATCTTGTTAATTTTCAGCAAGATGTTTGGCCTTTTTCCCACAGTGAAAGTAAAGAAAAATCATACAGATGCCTATATTTAATAGAAAACTCAGCTTATAGATACTGAATTTCATACACTTCAATATTTACATAGTGATGTCTTTGCATAAATCATTGTAAGCATGTATTATGCAAAACTAGATAAAGAGTGAATAGAAAGATAGTTTTTTTATAAAACCTAAAATTAACAAAAAATCTAACCATCGTTCCCTTTGAATTAAGCTATAACTAGCTAGGGATCTCTGTATATAATAATACTTGATTAGAGGGTCAAGTTCTTTCTTACATATAATCAATTTCTTGTTTCTTATAATATCTCACACAAAATTTCCTCCCCAAAGACATTAAATCATATTCATGTTTAAGTATTCCATGACAAAAGATTCCAATTTATATTACTTTTTTTCAGCTCACAAATGATTAAACCAAGCATTCTGTGACAACATGTACAAGGAACTCAGTAATGCAGAGACACCAGTGCATGCTTACAGCCATAAGCCAGGCAGTAGACAAGCCCAACTCATACAGCTTACAGAGATGCTCTTCCTTCTTTCCCCATTACAGCCTTGTTTTTTTAATTTTAGTTTATATCTTCCAGGACAATACCATATAACCATAGAATAGTTTGGATTGGAAGGGTCCTTAAAGATCATCTAGTTCCAACCTCCTGTCATGGGCAGGGACACGTCCTACTAGGCCAAACTGCTCAAGGTTCCATAAAACATGTCCCTAACCACTTCAAGGGTTGCAGCCTCCACAACGTTTCTGGCAACCTGTTTCAGTGCCTCACAACCCTCATAATGAACAGTTCTTCCTTGTGTATAATCTAAATCTAGCTTCTTACAGTTTGGAGCGGTTAGCTCTTGTTCTGTCACTACATGTCTCTGTAAAAATCCCTCTCCAATTGTCTTTTAGACCCCCTTCAAATACCAGGAAGGCTTTTGTAAGGCCTCTCTCCAGCCTTCTCTTGACCAGACTGAACAGCCCCAACACTCTCAGTCTGTCTTCACAAAAGAGGTGCTCCAGCCTTTTAATCATCTTTGTGGCCTTCCTGCAGATCTGCTCAGTTCCATATTTTTCTTGTCTTGGGGAACCAAGAGCTGGACACATTACCCTAAATGGAGTCTCATGAAAGCAGAGCAGAGGAGGAGATTCACCTCCCCTAACATTTTGGCCCTGCTTCTTTTTGATACATCTTAGGATATGACTTGCTTTCTGGGCTGGAAGTGCTCATTGCTGGATCCTGATGAGCTGCTCATCAACCAGCATCCCAAGCCCTTCTCCTCAGGACTGCTCTCTATATGTTCCACACTCAGCCTGTGTTTGTGCTTGGGATTGCTCTGACCCTGGTCAAAGGCTTCGAGCTTGTCTTTGCTGAACTTCATGAGGCTGGCATTGGCCCACCTCTCTTGCTAGTCGAAGTCCCTCTAGATGGGACCCCTCTTCTCCAGTATCTTTACTGCACCACACAGCTTGGTGTCAGCAAACTTGTAAAAGGTGCGCTAAACCCCACTGTCCACATCACTGACAAAGACACCAAACATCATTGGTCCCAGTCCAAGGAACATTACTCATTACTAATCTCCACTTAGACATTAAACCATTGACCTTTACTTTTTGAGTGCAATTATCAGGCCAGTTCCTCATCCACCACATGATCTATTCCTTCAATCCATGTCTTTGCATCTCAGCAGTCAAGATGACATGGGAGAGTGTCAAAAAATGTTGGGGTACCTCTTTCACAGTTTCATATACATATCTCAATCAAATTCATCTCCAAGGATACAACACATAACCTTGCACCTATTTCTAACTCTAAACACAATTTGACTGCTATTTGTATAGGTATGGATTTGCATACACACATATTACATTAGATCTATAATGTAATGCAATGGTTAATCACCCTAAATGAGCTTTCTCATTTTTGCTGACTGTATGTTAGGAAGAGATGAGTCAAGCTATGTTAGGGTACAACTTGTCTTAAACTTCTGGGTCAGACACAATAAGTGATTGGTGTCAAGATGATTATCTTCGATGATACAAACAGGCTACAGCAGAAGATGGACACAAAGATCACCCAAATTTTTAGGAGTGTAATTGGAAAGAATTACAGATTTCCAGCTTTCGATTCACCCTCCCAATTAAAGTAGTGCATATTTAGAAAGTAAGAACACTATGCACAAACATTCAGTATAAACATACACTGTAAGCTTTGAACTTTATTATGAAATCAGCTGTTTCAAATGCTCACTTTATGTGAGAAGATCCATTGACTCCTGTGCTTGTACTACCCGCAAGTAATTTTTTATGTCTACACTCACACAAATACATGTACCTGCATACCCACACACACTTTGTGCAGCAATTATTTTTTTGTTTCTAATTAGGTAAAATGTATGTATGCACCTGGCTGAATACAGAGTGAGAGATTATTATATAAGTGTTGAGAAAGGTTAAAAAAAAAAAAGGTTTCTTAAACAAGCCTGCTGTTCTTGAAAGCACTACAGAATTATTTTGGACCACTATTGTGGTAATTTCTAAGAATCACTTGAAATTACATAGAAGAAGATGTTGCCAGCCTTCATATTTTATCATGTGTGCATATGCACCATAAACTGCTTTTGATGCATATCAGCTAAGTAAAGTTACAAAATATTACATAGATACACATTCAGTTAAATAGTTAAACAAGCCTAGGCTTTATCACAAATACTTCTTCTATAAGCACTTCCTAAAGTTCTATATATTTTCTAGTTGACCTCAGACAAACATTTTGAATGCAGCTGCAATAGTTGAAATGCAGATTGAAAGACTCATTTGGTCACACTATAATTGTAGAGGATGGTTTTAATTAGGGTGTAGACAGAAAAAAAAAATCAACATTTGTTTCTAATAAAGTAAAGCCTACATGATTTCCATTATTTAGGGTTTGTTATTTTTGTTTGGCTGAATTTGCCAGAAGCATCTCTTTTCTTCCCAATTAAATTTCAGACTGTGTACACCATGGGTAGTCATACTATCCCTGGGGTAAAAGTTACCAAGACTGTGTGGCAGCACACCAACTCAGATTAGGCTATGTGCAACACCTCTTGCTCATTTTGGCTAATTTCCACTGACCTCTGTAAAACAGAAGAAATTTCCACAGAAATGTACATTCACACATTCTCATTTTTTCTGATAGGTGTGTTTTCACCATGCTGAATCTAACTAACCTTTGCTCCTGTAAACATGAAGAAAATGTGAGCCTACTTGCTCACAGGGATTATACAAGTGCAACTGCTATGAGATTTAACACACCCAGACTGCAAATAGCCCTGGTTAAAACTTTTCCCCTTTAACATTCATTTCTCCTCCATCTCCCATCAAGTCCCCTTCACCAATTCATTTGTAAGTGCCAGTGGTCCTTCCCTTGAGTTATACTGCTGCAGCACAAAAAAACCCCAAGAAAAACAGTCAAAACCCCCAAAACCAAACCACTAAACCAGTGCAGCACTACCACTTTCAGTCAATGATGGAAATCTTTATCTTTTGGCTTCACTGCAGCCTCTACTCTGATAGAAAAATCAAAGGACAGATCTTCTTCCCTTTTGACACTCCATTTGTCTTACCTCTTGGACTCGTTTTCTTTGTCCCAAAGACACAGGGTGTGCATGAGAATATCAGTGTGGTACTGCAGGGGTAGAAAGGAGGGCTGTCTTTCTCCAAACTGTAACTAAGAATGACCCTGGCAGTATGCATTCAACTGAGAAGTAGAAGGAGATTTTAATTACTCATATACATTCTTGTTATTTCCTTTTGCTGCCAGGTTTGTAATGATTAGGCTCAAGGTCTTCCTATGCATCCAGCATCAAAAAGCTTAGTGTTTTGACCAAAAGGACATCCAAAGGCCTTTGCCAATTTTTCCTAACCGGTGTTGTAGACCTTGGATGAACCCTGGCTGCACTTTGGATTCAGAATAATAGCACTTTAAATCCAGAATAATTCCACTGACCAAGTTGGAAAGTAATTTTGACATAACTTAGTCCTGAAACATGGTGAGGAGCCAAATCTGTTTGAATGTATATTGGGGGTGTACCACCATGGTGGAGCACAGCGGCTGTGTAACAATGAACAGCAGCAGTGCTCAAAGGTTTTGGAGTGAAAGTGAGGAACACATCCTGCTGGAACTGCAGATGGAACATAAGGCAGCGGAATGCAATAACCACAGCTGAAACCTAGCCAGGACACTGCTGTTAACCACCCACACTCTCACTAAATGGCCTACAGGGTCTTTATTGACCAAAAGTATGCAAGTTCTCTGTTTTATATCTCATCCCAAAGACATATACTAGCATCATACATCCCTGCACAAGCAACCTGCTGGAGTGCTGGTTCTGTACTAATTTACAAAGATTGGAATGGATTCTCAACACAGGAATCCATTCAGGGACTGAATGTACTCACCGGGCACCCCAACTGCAAAATACCTTTTAATTTTTTCTGGTTCACAAACCTTAAAATACATTTGAAAGCATTTCCTTGAAAGGTTCACAGGATGTTAGGGGTTGGAAGGGACCTCCAGACATCATTGAGTCCAACCTCTGTGCCACAGCAGGACCATAGAATCTAGCACAGGTTGCACAGGAATGCATCCAGATGGGTCTTGAAAGTCTCCAGGGAAGGAGACTCCACAACCTCACTGGGTAGCCTGTTCCAGTGCTCTGGGACACTCACAGTGAAGAAGTTCCTCCTCATGTTGAGGTGGAACCTCTTGTGCTGTAGTTTATATCCACTACTCCTTGTTCTATCACAGGGTGCAAGACAGAAGAGCCTGTCCCCTCCCTCTTGACACCCAGCTCTCAGATATTTATAAACATTTATGAAATCCTCTCTAACTCTTCTTTTATCCATACTAAAAAGCCCCAGGTCTCTCAGCCTCTTCTCATAGGGCACATGATCCAGTCCCTTAATCATCCTTGTGGCCCTCTCTTGAGTAGATCCCTGTCCCTCTTGAACTTGGGAACCCAAAACTGGCTCAATATTCCAGGTGAGGTCTCACCAGGGCAGAGTAGAGGGGGAGTCGAACCTCCCTCAATTTGCTGGACACACTCCTCTTAATGCAACCCAGGATCCCATTTGCCCTCTTGGCCACAAGGGCACATTGCTGGCCCATAGATAACTTGTTATCCACCAGGACTCCCAGGTCCTTCTCCACGAGGTGATGATGACATCCTCTCCAAAGCCAACTATAAAGTATCCATGTGAACTTGGGGTAGGGGAGAGAGTCTGCAGAAAAGAAATACTAATTTAGACTCTTTTCTGCAGTTCATGAACATGTATTCGCTTTTGCAAATCCAGTACAATTATTAGAATGCAAGAGCACTAGTTTTAAATGCTTCTTCTTATTCTTAAAACATATTGTTTGACTTTTGATAAAATATTCACTTTGTTATGGAATGCTCTTGATTATGGACCAGATAAGAATGTATAATTCACAAGATGATGACTTTTTTTTTCCCCTGAATAACACTGTGTCCTGGTTTTAGCTGAGACACACTGCATACAGCAATTTTATTTTTAAATCTAAGGTAGATAACTGTGGGGTTAGAATCACAGGAGCTTCATTTAATCATAACAACTACATCAAGCCTCTTTACAATTGGGTGTCTGACAAGTTTGTTTCACAGTAAACCTCTGTCCACACTTGGAGGAGAAGAACCTAAGCACTGCCAGATCCTGATACTCCTCTGGCATTTACTAGCTTTACAGTGGTATAACTCCTATGATTTCAACAAACCTTGCTTTGATTTACAACTGTTATGTTGTTGACAACCATTAAATGTCAAAATCTGTCGCTAATTGATTATGGCAAAACTCCTGTTAGTATAGATACACATTGATTCAGCAGCTTTAAGAAGATCCAAAGTAATCTTTCAGCAGCTGTCAGTCTCTCATTTTTTGACATTGATTTTGAAATATCAGTGCCACTTCCCAAGTATGTTGCCCTTCTCCACTCAAGAATGGCACAAACTTTCAAATGCAAATTTATTTCCTTCACTATCGATTCTGATATAGACTTTCAAAAGATTTTAAAGTTAATATGAAGTGGCCAGATGCTTTATGGTATCTGCTCAAGAAAATAGTTTTTAATGCACTTAAAGGTATGCCATTTTTTTCTCACATTAATGAAATGGTAGAATATCAAGATTTTTATAGAAAAAGGTATTCAAATTCCTTCCACAGCAACTCCAAGTACAGAGGAACATTTTGATATCTTTGCTTCTTTACAAGCTGTGAGAGTGGAAAATTCATTGAAATGTCTCTGAAGAAGCTTTGCCACTAACTTATGGCAAGTAACGGAGTGTTTGCCCTTAGGCAGACATGTCTCCTAAAGGCAATCAAATCAGCAAGCACATGGTGTATGAAGGCAAAGATTTTAGACTGTATGAGGTGCCACGGGGACTTCTCAGGGTAGGATGTAAACAGAGACACAAACACAGCAAGCCACTGAAATAATTCCAGCTATAAATTAATGTTACAACACAATTCTGCATGTAAGTGGGTAGGAAATACTCAGCATGTGTATAACCATAGCGATGACTGATTTTTCATGCTTGCTTTCACCATTTTTTCCATATATTGTTGCCCATTTTGGCATACCATGTAAGAAAATTTGCCTGATACTTTCAGTCCTTGAAATCACTTGTGGTTTTACTGTTTGGTGTTAGTGCTGTGTAACTCACTGAGAAGTAAAGTTACTTTTTCTGTTCTCTGGCAGTCTTTCAGTAAATTTAGCAAGCTACTTAAGCCTCTCTGAGCCTCAGTTTCACCAACACTGGAAGAATGACACATAATTTTAATGAGAAACAGGAAACATTGACAAAGAGCCATGATGAAGTATTGTATTCACAATACACATAGCCACAAGAGACACCCAGGCTGTCTCCAGCCAAGACCTTTTCCAGTGCACAATGTGATAATACAAACAAATCATGTCTGACATCCTTGCTCCATCTAACATGGAATTCATCAAAAGCAGGGCAAGACATCTAACAGTCAAGTCAAATTAGATTATCAGATGGTCCTTTTCTCACTTTAAATCTAAACTGACTAAAGCCATAACCGTAACTGGAAAATGTAAGCAACAAAAGCTGAGTCTTCCCAGGCTTTTAAGTAAAATTTCCAAAGAAGTCAGAAAGAAATTTGCATAACCAGAGGCATTGTAAGGAACTGAGAATGTGCCCAAAGATGAAAACACTGGAGTAAAAGCGCCAATAAGTTATATTCATAAACAGGATTTCATTACGCACTTAGTTTTCTGACTGAACCTAAATTGTCCCTTAATAACAGGATTCAGTTGTACTATATACTGGGTATATGAAGAAGACTGATTTCCATCTTTACTATTCTTAAGGGACTATGCATTATTACTTGCAATATACAACATAATCTTAATGAGGCCTTTTTCCTTCGATTGTTTACCTTAAAAATTTACACCAAAAAACTGCAGGTATGTCACAGGTGGGAACGTGATGAAAAAGGTAGGTAGCTGAGTACAGAAGTGACACCAAATGGCAAAGATCACTGGAATACAAAAACGCTGTGGTACATGAAGTGGCACATATTAGAGGCACAAATGCAAAAGAAATTGGGGGAAATTATATTACAGTGCATGAAGCAATAATAACTATGCCTGCATGTCTTAATACCCTCTTGTCCCAGCAGCCCTGACTTTCTAGGCAGCCCACTTCTCCACATTAACAGTAGTCATTTGGAGAGCAGCAAACGTGCCATTAGAAGCACTTTTACAAGTGTATATTCATCCACCAATTAGCTTAATGTGGCCGCTTTCTGCATATTTTCTATCCAGGCTTGCACAAATCTTATTAATATTTCCCCCTGGCGCTTTGACAGATTACCTTGTCATTATGCATCCTGGAGCCTTTTAAACAATATGGGTAAACTACTGTTTGCGAGGTTAATGACAATTATCCCCTAATTACTGCATAAGTCACTCAGTCCACTTTATCTCATAGGCAGGGCTCTGCTCTGTGTATCTGCCATTGTGTCACTGTAAATGAATCCTGTATAGCTATGTTTATCTGTCGTTGCCTTGTAAATTACACTGACAGAAGAATGAACAAATTACTGTGTGTCATCATTTAAATACAGCTTCTGATAAAAAAAAAAAAAGTCCCACAAGCACAGCACTTGAATTTTAGCCTGATCACAATTAGTAAACGCATACTGAATGTTTTAGGAGATATATTTAGAAGTGAATGGGACACTGTGTGGTGGATGATGGCTCTGAAGTGGCATGCCTAAGGGTGGTAAAACAGGAGAAATATAGAAAGCTACAGTAGTAGTAACTCCATAATTACTACTGAGAACTCTTCTGATGATTTAACAGTTGATAGATGAGCCAGTGATATTTTCCAAACAATCTCATATTCAGGGCTGTGCCAAATTCCATAATTTCTATTGTTTCTGACCACAGCCACATAGAATTTTTTTTTTAGCGGGGAAATCCAAATACAAATTGGAACAGAAGTAACATGCATAAAACCACTGGCAATGCTAATTTAATGGATGCATTTCAGAATAATATCAAAGAAGATTAATAATTTGTATCATGCCTGCTCTAATCAGTTCTAGTGACTCCAGCAGGACTGCTCAGTGCACAAGAGGGTGCAGAATCTAGCAAGCAGCAGCTAAGTCAATGTATTGATTAAAAACAAACAAAAATTGAATTAGCACATTGCCCACTGTTTCCACAGTACCTGCACCTTGACTCACCTCCTTGGTATAATTAAGAGTTCAACAGAGGTAGAGAAAAATTCTGAGTTCAGTTTGCCCTCTGTGGATTGATATAGTTCTACCCCAGAAGCAGAACTGGCAAATACCATCTTCAGATATATTCAATTTTCTGAAGCCATTTCAAGTCACAGTTAAAAGAACTCTACTGGTAGGACACCATTGAGACCAGGTATGTCCTGCTTTGAGAAAGACAACTCAATGTCTTAAACAAGAAGCAAATGCACTGTCAGCTCTCAGAAGCAAAATGTCTACAGTAAAGAACCATCAGCTGTAGTTTAAGTAATTATTCTTCCTATAGTGGTCTTGGAGATGGTAGCTTGATAGCTTTATAGCTTTAGTAACCACAGGCCTTTGCACACAGCACAACAGAAACAATGGATTTTCACTCTTTCCTGGGAAGGTCCCATCTTGAATCAGAGTAGATTGTTTAGTACTGGTTTTGCATTACTGGCAATCGCACTCATTAAGAAGAGTTAGTAGTGTTTGCTGGTTATTATGACTGAGGCTACAAATTTCATTTCCTCAGACTTGGTGCAATCACAGCATGTGAACTTCCCCTCATCACTGGCTCAAGCAGAAACTAAATCCTCTCACTCACCCTCACACCTGACATTTAACTCTTAGAAACAGGGTATTTCCCTTCTTGGATGGCAAATGGATGATTTTTGGAGCAAGACACTCTCTATGTTGCTCAGATGAAATGGCCTGCTGTGCAGCTTGCAGGAAAACCAATGCATAACAATGGGTACGTCAACCCTGCATGTAGCACTGCGGTTACACAGTAATGCATTTTATTGGCTTTGGGGACACACTTGATACACACATATATGATACATTCATAAATTGTATATGAATCGATAGGACAATGCTACACATTTGCATATTTAAAATGTTATATTTCACACATCTCTACACATCTCCTTATTCACCAAACCTTCCCATTTTATACATATCCTAAAATGATCAGCAGCAGCTTCTGACCTCTGCAGCAAAAAAAAAAAAAAAAAAAAAAGTCAGTAGGAGAACATGCAGATTGAAGCAGAATTATGATTTCTGAGGTTAGCAATAAAAACTCTTTAAGCTTCTGTAGAAGAAAAAGGAAATGTCAGAATTCTCCAAAACCTGGCAATTATTTACTGCAATTCAGTAGGTTGTACCAATACTGAAAATGTTTTTATCATAGTCAAGTGAGCATTTACTTTGTTGGATTATGGTTGTGTCATATCCAGAAAGAATAGACACACTGAGATATATCAAAGTTACTGACATTACTGAAAATAACTGTGGCTTGAATGGAACATGGATGAGGACAACACCCCTGACCACGCTCTCAGTATAGGTTGAAAGAAAAAGCTGTAGTGAAATGGTAAGAAAATTTAACAGCCATCACTGCCAGGGATAACTGAAAAGACTGATTGATTTTAAGTAAGCACTACCTCAAGAGCTTTGGTCCTACTGGGATTGATCTTTGTGTCTGTTCTGCATTCAGTCAATGGTACTTTCAGCAGGATATCCACAGTAGAAAGAAATGGACCTATCACAGTATCCTTCTCCCTAAGTATGCTATGCTCTCTGTTGAAGGAAAAGTAAAACCAGTGTGCCTGATGGAAAAGTGCTAGGCAAGAGATGATTTAAAATGTTTCACACTAAACACTGTTATTTTTATGTATAATATTATTTGAGAAAATGCTTCCTAAATTATTAATATCTCTCTTTTAATTTGGAAGTTCTGTGGCCTTTGATCATTGCTACAGCAGAGAAACTCTGTAAGATAGTGACAAGTGTTACAAGTGCTACATTTTCTTATCAAGTAGATAGCAGTCCCATGAAATGAAGGCAAGGATTAATACCTATTCTCTGCGCAGGCATGGGCCCTAAATACAATATTAACCTGTAAGAACAGGGAAACAATGCTGGCTGCTTCTGTAGAAAACTGTGAAACTTGTTCAACTCAACAAGGAAAATAACCATGACAACCTCTGGAAAAGGAACAAAAGTAACAGAATGAAATTAGGTGACAGCTAAGAAAGTAGATAGGAGAAACACAGTTATTCATGACAGTTAAAATCTTTTTTTAAAAAATCCATAAACTACAATTTTTGCTTTTTCACATTTTGGGTTTCATCAGCTTTCTTTGAACAATCTCTAGAGATACTGAATTGCTTACAAAGAGCTCTATTCCCTAAGGAATAGTATTTACATAGGTATTGTTCAGCTTTGCCTGAGATCTTTTACATTTACATAGAAGTATGTAGCTTTCATCAAAAACTGATTCATAAAGCTAGATGATACTTGTATGGACACAGATTGGCAAATTGTTCACATTGAAGGTAAGCAAGAAAGCACTATCAAATTTAAAATGCACACGGTGTCAACAAGACAGCTCAGTCACAATATTATTTGTAATAATAAGGAAATGCTGAAGAGATATGTGAACAATTAGAATCATACTAAACCTACAAACATTTATCACCTAATAATAAAATCAAGCTTTTTGCTTTTTAAACTTCTTGTCATTTTGTAATCTTGGAGGAAGACATGTGGGCAATTCGACAAAACTGAAGCTTTAATCCTAGACTCATCAGTACTTCTTATGTATCCTGGATAAAATCATAATCCTTCCACATCTCAGATCTTTGTCTCTAAAATTTCCCTTACACCATGATGATGTTGTAATGAAAAACATGGAAAAACTTCAAAAGGCTGAAGTCAGTGGAGTCCTGCAGATATGTAACCTTGAATGAACAGTTTATTGTGAATTTGATCTGCCTCACAAACATTTAAACAACTCTGTCCCACAGTGAGGTTTTAGATGAACTGAGCCACAGAAGAAATGAAAAGAAAAAGCACACTTAGAAAGAGCATGTCTAGAGAGCAGTGGTAATATTCACATGCCCTTTTTCAGTGGAAGATGGTGGGACATGGTTGAAAGGGTTCAGTTCTGTGATATTCAGGTGTGTAAGCTATGATCAGCCAATGAACACCTCAGCAAGCGACCTTTACTACACTGCATTGCACTTGTTTCATTCATGCTTATGTTTAGAGCTTTTCAAGTGAAAAAGTTCTCAAATAAAAGCACCAGTCCCACTTCCCCAGGTGGACACCAATAAACTGTCATTAGATTACTTGTAACACAGTAAACTCTGAAGGAAATAACAGTGCTCATACTTACAAGTTTCTTTTGATGACTTTCCAAAAAACCCTCTTACACTAGGGGACAGACAGACTCTGTCTTAATACAGAAGAGACTCCCATGAATGAAAATATTTGTTGCAAAATAAATAAAATGAATTATTTTCATAAAAAGAGAGCAGTAAGAACACCTTGGCAAAATGCTAGCAAAAAGTAACTTTTAATGTCTTTGGCACGTGTCCAGATCTTAGAAATGGCATCCAAAGTTGGTCCAAGCATGGCTGATAAAGCAGGCTTAGAGCTTTCTTTCAACTTTCAGTTTTTAATAATAAAAAAATCAATATATATAGGATTACAAGCCTCTTGGTTTTGGTTTTTTATATCAAACTCACGAGATGATAAGGTTATGGTGGTGTATGAAACTCCCCAGGCCAGAGTCACAAAGATGTGAACTTTTTATACCCTATTTTATACTCTACTGAGAGGCTGAGATTCAAATATAATGTATGATTTAAAACAACACCAAAACAAAAACTCTACATATTTTTTAAAATAAAACATGGAATAGCCTGGATAGCAACCTGTGTACAAATGCAAATGCTCATATGGGGCCAAACACACTGTGAGTGTGGATGAAAGGAAAGTATCATGGTGTACAAAAAGAAAGAACCAAGCAAATATCTTAGCAATCACAGACTCTCTCAGCTGTTCCTCAGTGATGACAATATCTGAAATGAAAATGTTTAAACAGTTTTTAGTAGGAGTTAAGACTCTCAGTTTTATGGTTCACAGACCAACTGAGCTTGTGTAAATTGCTATAATAAGAAAATCTTTTACAGAGAGAAGGCCATATTCCTGCAATCTTGAAAAAGACAAATGGGAACTTAAGACTGCAAGCCAGTGTCAATTTTGCCCACATAGGGCACTAAGGTCAGACCTCTAGTGGGATCTGTAAAATTCACAGTAAATGGAGTTATCATTGTGTGCATCACCTGTATGTCTTGCAGTCCTCTTAGTAAGAAATGATTGCTTCCAAGTAATTAGAAATGCAACATTAGTGTTATGTAATCAGCTCCTGGAATTATCTCCTACATTTTTTCTTAAGTGAACTACAGAATAATTAATTGAATTTGGTGGAGCTAAACAGCCAAGGTTACCTGTAACACGGTGGTCTCAAACCACATGAGCCTGAAGGAAGGGACCACACCTTCTAAAATCCATTAATCAAATCAAATTACTATGCAGGATTCACCATAGGAACAACACAGCAGTGTGAGTGCATTTAAACAATTATATTGTGGTATGCACACAGCAGCAAGGACACAGCAAATAGCAGAGCAGCAGCAGTAGGCCAGAACATGCAGTAATGCAGTGTCTTAGAGCTGCCATTCTACATTGATCTGAGGAAGAGAAAAATACTGAATTTACATTCACACAAAAAAGGCAATATAGATACTGCATGACTTATGAATAACCTTCGACAAAAGATCTGGACACTCACAAGTCTATGGGGCTGGATGAGATCCACCCGAGAGTACCAAGGTCGCTAGCAGAGGACCTTGCCAAGCCACTCCCTAGTACAGCAGTCCTGGTTAAAGAGGGAGGTCCCAGATGGCTGGAGGTTTGCCAGTGTGATCCCCCATCTACAAGAAGGGATCTGGGGAACTACAGGCCTGTCAGTCTGACCTCAGTGCCAGGGAAAGGTCATGGAGTGATTCATCCTGAGTGTGCTTTCATGACATGTACAGGACAACCACAGTAACAGACCCAGCTAGCACATCCTCATGAAAGGCAGGCCCTACTCTCTTGCTCTTCTGTGATTGGGGTACCGACCTAGTGGATGAGTGGAAGATGGTAGATGTTGTCTACCTGGACTTTAGCAAAGGCTTTTACACTATGTCTCACAGTACTCTTCTAGAGAAGCTGGTGGCTCTTGACTTAGGTGTAGCCTTTACTGAGTGAAAAAACTATCTGGATGGCTGAGCCCAGAGACTTGAGGTGAATGGTTTTAAATCCAGTTGGTGATCCATCACAAGCAGTGTTCCCCAGGGCTCAGTATTGGGGCCAGTTCTCTTTAATGTCTTGAACATCTTTAATAATGATCTGGAGAAGGGGACTGAGAACTCCCTCAGGAAGTTTGCAGAGGACACAAAATAGGATGGGAGTGTTGGTTTGCTCAAAGGTAGGAAGGCTCTTGCCAAAGACCTGATCAAACTGGATTGATGGGCTGAGGTCAGTTGTATGAGGTTTAAGGCCAGGTACCAGGTTCTGCACTTCTATCATAATGACCCCACACAACACTACAGTCCTGGGGCAGAGTGGCTAGAATGTTGCCTGGTGGTAAAGGACCTGATCGTCTTGGTGAACAGGAGCCAGCAATGTGCTAGGTGGCCAAGAAGGCCAACAGCATTCTGGCCTGTATCAGAAACAGTGTGACCAACAGGAGTAGGGAAGTGATTGTTTCCCTGTACTTGGCACTGGTAAGGCAGCACCTAGAATACTGTGTTCAGCGTCACCGCAAGAAGGACATTGAGTTGCTGGAGAGTGTTCAGCGAAGGACGACAAAGCTGAAGAAGGGCAACAAAGCTGGAGAAGGGCCTAGAGAACAAGTCCTATGAGGAATGGCTGAGAGAACTAGAATTATTTAGTCTGGAGAAGATGAGGCTGAGGAGAGACCTCATTGCTCTATACAACTACCTGAAGGGAGGTGGAAGTGAGCTGAGGATTGGTGCCTAGTAAGAAGCGATAGGATGAGAGGAAATGGCCTGAAGTTGCACCAGGAAAGGATTAGATTAGAAATTAGAAGAAATTTCTTCATTGAAAAGTGTTATGAAACACTGGAATAGGCTCCCCAGGTTGAACCAGCATTCCTGGAGGGAGTAAAAAAATAATGTAGACATGGCACTTTGGCACAAGGTTTACTGGCCATGGTGGTGCTCTGTTGACAGTTGGACTTGATGATCTTAGACGTCTTTTCCAACCTTCACAATTCTATGGCTCTGTTGTAAGATGTAGTAAAATAAGGTTAAAGTCAGGCTTTGTTCTTTCATAAGTGCAGTTTTAGGAGAGAAAATAACATGGAGATGAATAATGATACTGCATTTCCACAGCAGCAGGACAGGTGAGCTTTGGAAAGAAGTGGTAAAAATTATGTGTGAGAACTGGAAGACAGCATAAAGCATAGCATATTCTTCCTGCAACCATTCACCTACCTTTTTTCCATGCACCCACCCCCTGATCCGAACCTAACTCCCCCTCAATCCTGAGTTTTCAACCAGAACTGTGAGAGCTGTGGCTGCAGAACTCTCACCTATAGTATAACCACTGGCTGGGCTGATGCCAGATCACAGAAGCAGCATTCACTTTTTATTTTTTTAAACACTTTGTATTGTACAGAGGCCTCTAAGGAGAACTGATTTCTATAAAGTTCCATTTCTATCTCAAGGTACTGACAATGCCATAAACCACAAAAGTTACTCTACTAAAACCCTGCAGTGAAATTTCAGACTCCTGACTAGAAGCTGTGGCTGTTCTCAAAACATATTAGCCAAGGCTAAAGGAATAGGGGATTTCAATCACCCTGACATCTACTGGAAGGACAACACAGCTGGGTACCAGCATTCCAGGATGTTTCTGGAATGCATAGATGACAACTTCCTCCTCCAAACAGTAGAGGAACCAGTGAGAAAAGGTGCTATGCTGGACCATGTTCTCACCAATAGGGAAGGGCTGGTCACCAATGTGAAGCTCAAGGATAACCTTGGCTGCAGTGGCCATGAAGCAATAGAACTGAAGATCCTCAGGGCAACTAGGAGGATGTATCCCAAGCTTACAAGCCTGGATTTCAGGCATGCAGACTTTGCTTCAGGGATCTGCTGGCCAAAGTATCATGGGATAAAGCCCTGGAGGGAAGAGGGACCCAGGACAGCTAGTCAGATTTCAAGGATCACCTTCTCCGTGCCCAGGAGCAAAGTATACCCACAAAGAGGAAAGCAGGAAAGAATGCTAAGAGACCTGCCTGGATGAGCAAGGAGCTCCTGGACATGCTGGCACACAAAAAGAAACTCTACAAGAAGTGGAAGACAGTTGGAATGGGCGGCATATAAGGAAGCTGCCCAAGCAGCAAGAGACCTGGTTAGAAAAGCTAAAGCTCAGTTAGAGTTAAATCTAGCCAGGGAGATCAAGGGGAACAGTAAAAATGTCTATAGGTATATTAATGGTAAAAAGAAGACTAGGGAAGGTGTGGGCCCCCTCAGAAAGGAAACAAGTGAGCTGGTGACAAGTGACATGGAGAAGGCTGAGGTTCTCAATGACTTCTTTACCTCAGTCTTCACTGACAAGGGCTCCAGATGCACTCCCAGAATAATGGAAGATAGTGGCAGGGGCTGGAAGAAGGAACTGCCCATTGTGAGTGAAGGTCAGGTTCATGACCATATGAAAAACCTGCATGTGTTCAAGTCCATAGGACCCGATGGGATACCCCCACAGGTGCTGAGGGAACTGGCAGATGAGGTTGCTAAACTGCTCCCTATTATATTCTAAAAGTCATGGAAGTCTGGGAAGGTCCCCACTGACTGGAAAAGGGGAAACATACCTCCCATTTTCAAAAAGGGAAAGAAGGATGACCCAGAGAACTATAGGCCAGTCAGTCTCACCTCTGTGCTTGGTAAGATCATGAAGCAGATCCACCCAGAGGCAAGGCTGAGGGAGAAGAATAATGTACAGTTGATTGGGTACAATCAACACAGCTGCACCAAGGGCAAACCCTGCCTGACAAACCTGGTAGCCTTCTATGACAAGGTGACAACATCAATAGATGAAGGCTGAGCAACTGACATCATTTGCCTGGACCTGAGAAAAGCCTTCCACACTGTCCTGCACCACATCCTGGTCTCCGAGCTGGTGCAGTATGGGTTTGATGGATGGACCATTCAGTGGATAAAGAACTGGCTTGACAGCCACACACAAAGGCTGGCTGTCAATGGGTCCATATCCAGCTGCAGGCCAGTGACAAGTGGAGTCCCTCAGGGATCAGTCCTGGGACCAGTCTTGTTTAACATCTTTGTTGGCAACATGGACAGTGGCATTGAGTGCACCCTCAGGATGTCTGCTGACAACACCAAGCCATCCAGAGGGACCTTGACAGATTGGAGAGGTTGGCCCATGACAACCTCATGGGGTTCAACAAGATCAAATGCAAGGTCCTGCATCTGGGTTGGGGCAATCCCAACCACTGATATAGGCTGGACAGCAACTGGCTTGAGAGCAGCCCAGAAGAAAAAGACTTGGGGGTGCTGGTGGATGAGAACCTTAACATGAGCCATCAGTGTGCACTTGCAGCCCAGAAAGCCAACCACATCCTGGGCTGCATCAAGGGGAGCATAGGCAGGAGGTCAAGGGAGGTGATTCGCCCCCTCTAGTCCACTCTGGTGAGACTCCACCTGGAGTACTGTGTCCAGTTCTGGAGCCCCTGTTACAGGAAGGATCTGGACATGCTGGAGTGTGTCCAGAGAAGGGCCATGAGGATGATCAGAGGGCTGGAATACTTCTTCAATGGTGACAGACTGAGAGAGTTTGGGCTGCCATATTGTGGCTTTCCTGTATCTTACAGGGGCCTACAAGAAAGTTGGTGAGGGACTTTTTAGGATGTCGAGCAGTGACAGGAGTAGGGGGAATGGAGCAAAACTAGAAGTGGGTAGATTCAGATTGGATGTTAGGAAGGAGTTCTTCACCATCAGTGTAGTGAGACACTGGAACAGGTTGCCCAGGGAGGTGGTAGAAGCCCCATTCCTGGAGGTTTTTGAGGCCAGGCTTGGATGTGGCTCTGAGCAACGTGATCTAGTGTGAGTGGTCCCTGCCCATGGCAGTGGGTTTGGAACTAGGTAATCCTTGAGGAGTCTTCCAACCCGAACAATTCTATGATCCTATGATTCTATGAATACAGGCATGATCTGGATGATATAGTTTCAAGTCAACCTCTGGATCAGAAAGCAATAAACCACACAATGGTGCCCAGTTTTAAAATAAGCATGCCACAGGCACACATCTATATTTCATGCATTTTTCTGCAATTCCAATAGAACTCTATCACTTCAAGTTTTTTAATCATCACTCCAGCTAAAAGTTCTCTAGTCCAATATGGTGAGGCAGAATTTTCTGAAATTATTATAAAGGATTTCTGGATATTATATCTGAATATTTAGGTGGTACTTGTGGGATGCACAATGGCTTCTTATGGTGCTGTTTTGTCATTTTATTTATCTGGCTTGGATTTTGTTTGCTGCATGAGTTGACTGCTACTGTATTTGAACTGGAGTAAGAAAAACATCATTCTCCACTCCTGCACCATAGTGAATTTTTCCACAGAATGAAATGAAATTACAAAAGAAAGAAGAAAAGGAGATGGGATATGTCACATAAGATAATCTTTTGAGAAAATATATAAAACTCACAATCTTCATAATGCATTTAAAATTATTTAGTGTCTGTACGGATGTTATCATCAGGAGAATCAATCTCCTTTGGAGACCAGGTACAAGACTTATGACACTTAAAGAGAGACCACAGCTGAAGAACTTGCACTCTAATGACTCTTTCCACACTGCACAAAATCAACACCTCTAAGCTGTTATTTTAGTTTTGTAAATATACTTTTTAAAGCCTGTGATGAAGCCTCAGTGGCAATAGAGCTCAGCAGAAGTATGTTTGTCCCTTAAATCTCAGGTGTAGCTGCTTGTCAAGAATGCAGATGCAGGTGACATCTGCCTCAGCAGGGACTGAGCGCTCCACTGATTCAATAAGGCTACACAACTGCAACAGGCCTTGATGTCAGTTACATGGTTTTACATACCTACTATGTCAGGGGTTCTCAGATTTCCTGGGAATTTATTTAGATATAAGTGTTTTCAGCCTATAACAATGTCTTCTAACTGCCAGAGAGCTAGAAATGTTCTCACCTTTTGTGAATCTACACTGCATGACTGATGGTGTTTTACATGTTGGGAGGGAGAGAAAGAAAGAAAGATAAGGAAATGAGAGAGAAGGGGAAAGAAAGGTGGGGGAGGAGGACCAGAGAGTAAGCAAAAGAAAGAGAACAAGAGTGAAAGGGTGAGAAATAGGAGAGGGAGAAACCACTTCTCCACAGTTTCTTTTTCATCCCCATTCTATAAATTTCTCTAGCAATAAATCCACCTACATAACTAGAGCAGTTGTCCAAAAAATATTCAGAAAATGATGAAAATAGATAACAATGACATTGCCCAAAACACAGTACTTTACACATCCGTTTCCTTTTCTCTGGTAATGTAGAGCTAATATTAGATATTCAAAATTTCAGTCTTGCACATTTGCAATTATTTAAACTTAATTAGTCAGCAAATATCCAGTGCAGCTACTGTTGATGTAAAACTGCTCATATGGGTTATGCAACTGAGGTCCAAATCAGACAATTTCTAGATGCAGATATAAAACACAGACAACAGTTAGGAAAAGGTATGAGTGTTGAAATAATGAAGAATAGATTTCCTCACACACTGAACCTGGGTATCAACAGTGAAAAATATTTAACAACATTAGTCATCTGCAGTGCCCCCTTACATCCTGTTCTTCACTGATAAAATAACAGAAACCTTTTACTGTCTTTTTGTTTGTGTGTGCGTGTCTTTAATTCCAATAATATTGTCAGTAACAAAGTCTAGCAAATTGTATTATTCAGACAACAGGCAGATAAATAAAAAGCAAGTCCTAATTTCAATCAATAGCTGTGAATAGCTGAGCAACATTGTGCTCACATAGGCACTCACCTCAAACCATGCAATAATTAAGAAACAGTGCACATTTCTGCATAAATTTTCACAAAATCATGCCATACTTTCAGCATCTATACAGCAAACTTTGTAGTAATGTAGTGTGATGGGTTGAGGCTGACCCCTTCCCCACCATGGGCAAAAATGAAACTCAGACAAATGGATTGCAAAAAAAAGTGGTGGAAAGTTTAAATGGAAAGCAGTGAATGTTTTACAGAGAAGCAGAAGCACAGTGACAAAAGAGATCCCAAAGCACACCCAGAAACATCCCATCGCCATCTGAGGGTACACCCAAAACCCCCAGGGCTCTTTCTTCCCCCCTCCACTGATAGGTTAATCTCAGCTGGCCAGGTCTGAGATTGCCCTTCCCCCGTCCTTGGGTCTGGCCAGGCCCAAAAAAGGCCAGGAGACAGATCCTCCCATTACCAGGTAGCAGTGAGGGAAGAAAAGAGGAAGTGCAGAACTTCTGCAGGTAGATCTATAGGGAGCAGGACATTATGGGATGAAACACGCAACTTCCTGTGTCCACCCACTGGGCTGGACCCTTTTGGGACACGGTGGGTGTTTCTCATGTGGGCACAGCAGGGGGCACCTGGCCCAAACTGCTGCATGTAGGAATCTGGACTGCCAGCAATGCTGTAGGAATGAAATCTCTTGGTATTGGCTCTCATGCATACATACCAAGGCCTAGAGTAGAAATACAGTGGCAACAATAAATGTCACCTGAAACTGTTACCATTAAAAGGATTACTTATCAAATGACATAGCAGTTAGATATTTAACATTTTGAAGGGAGGAGGGAAGTACCAATATACTGTCAAAATGACAGAATATGAAAGAATCTACCCTGGCTTTTGTCAGTTTTGTTGTCCACAAGTTTGTGGGGATAGAAAGAACACACAGCTTTTCTTACTATTCCCTAGAGTCTCCATATTAACATATCTAAAGGCAACAACAGCAGGAGACCTACAAAGCAGAAAACTATACAAATGTGCAGAGGGAAGGTGCAGCAGGAGCTCTACTTTCTATCATCTGCAAATGGAAGGAGTTTGGTAGAGAGTGACTCATGTTAGAAATGTAAAATGTTGAACGTGTATTTATGAAAAGGCATATAAAGTTAGAAATCATGGAAATACACTTTGTCTGGTGTGCATACGGTGGTCACCAGTTACATATAAGAGTGCTGAAAGCAAACTGACCCCTTTTGTCTGAAGTTCAGGATTTCAAAGCACGGCTTTTGATATCCTGATATCCATTATTTCAGTGGTGCACAAATGATTGATAAGCATTACTTGCATTTTGTGCATATGTTAACAGAAAAGAAGAAAAGAGTTGCACATATATGCCTGCCTTTCCCATTTCACCCCACCCTCCCCCACTGCCGGTAGAAATGTTACCCAAGCTTGTTATTTTGTTGATTGCTTTCATAGTTCATATCTGATTGGGAAAATTATGGCATGTGGTAGACAGAAAATAATTTTATTCTCACTGTTCCACATAAATACTCCAAAATGTGTTGATAAACAAATTGCAGAATCATGAAGTACTTTGAAGAATTTCATAACCTGCTAGGTACTTTAACTGTCTATCCAGTCCTCTGAACTGGAAGATAGGGATGAAGAGCAGAATGAAGCCCCCATAATACAACATGAGCTGGTTAGCAATTTGCTGCATCACTTGGACATGCACAAGTCTATTGTCCTGGGTGGGATACACTAAAAAGTACTGAGGGAACTGGCAGATGTGCTCACCAAACCACATTCTATCATTTATCATCAGGCTTGCCAGCAATGTGCTGAGGTGGACAAGAAGGCCAACAGCATTCTGGCCTGTATCAGGAATAGTGTGGCTGTCTTGGTCCAGAGAGGGAAAGAGACTCAGTTCTTTTGAATATTCCTGTGTTATAAAATTTGAGGCACAAGCAAGGCCAAAATATCAACAGCTAGACTATTTATTACACAAATAAAGTGGATGGATCAGAAGGGGAGAGAGAGAAAATAGAGAGGGAGAGAGAAAATAGAGACAGAGAGAGAGAAGAGAGAGAGAGAGAGAGAGAGAGAGAGAGAGAGAGGAGAAAACAAATTATTTTACCACACCCCTCACCCCACAAAACAGTTTGAGTCTGTGGAGGAAAGGTGCTGCAGGAGATGTCGGGTCTGTAGAGGAAGGGTGCTGCAGTTTTGGCTGTAGAAGAGATGTTGTCCTCTGGGCAGCCTCTTCAGCTCCATGAGTTGCAGCAGGCGGAACTTAGGACATGGAGAGAGGGTTCCTCTTGGTCTTCTTCTTCCTGGCTCCATGGTGATGTCTCTGTCATTTTTTCTCTCCTGGTATTCTCTCTGTTTTTCTTCAGAACAGCATTGCCCTGGGCTTTTCTTTCTCTCTTGTTTTCCTTCCCTCGTGTTTTCCTTCCCAGCAGCATTGTCCTTCTCCTGTGTTTTTCTTCTTCTGAGCCAGTAGTTGCTCAGGTCTTTTTATACAGGATTTAGTCCTTAGGTATGTGTCCAAGTATTGTCCTCCAGGAAATCATCCTTAGATAAGTGTCCGGGTATTGTTCCCCAGGAAATCTTCCTGTGTATTCCTTTGTGTTTAGACAGGGGTCTGGAGGAAGAGGGGGGCCCTCTGCCTCCTCCTTCTCCATTTACCTGCTCACACACCCAATACACATCAGGGGCCAGGTGGTGAATCCATTGTCTCACCATCCTCCCTTTCAGGGATACCTGATGGGTGGGGATGATCTTGTCAATGGCAGTGGCCCATTGTTGTCAGGCCAGCTGCAAAGGTGGTTTTATCTTTGTTGAGTCACATCAGGAGAGATAAGATGTAGTCTCTCACAGTGGCCAGCAGGAGTAGGGAAGTGATTGTGCCCTTGTATTCAACATGGGTAAGGCTGCACCTAGAATACTGTGCTCAGTTTTGGGCCCCACACTTCAAAAAAAACCCAAAACATTGGAGCTGATGGAGCATGTCCAGAGAAAGACAAACAAAAGGGCCTAGAGAGCAACTCCCCTGAGGAGCAGCTGAGAAAAGGGATTATTTAGTCTGAAGAAAAGACTGAGAATAGACCTCAGTGCTCTATACAACTACCTGAAATGAGGTGGAAGTGAGCTGGGGATTGGTGCCTAGTAAAAAGTGATAGGAAGAGAGGAAATGGCCTAAAGTTGCACCAGGAAAGGTTTAGATTGGATATTAGAAGAAATTTCCTCATTCCTCATGGAATAGACTCCCCAGGTTAAACCAGCATTTCTGGAGGTGCTTGGAAGATGCACAGATATGGTTCTAAGGGACAAGGTTAAGTATCAGACTTGGTAGAATTAGACAACAGTTGGACTCAAACTTCAGGGTCTTTTCCAACCAAACTGATTTTGTTGTTCCATGTATGGAATAGAATAGCATAGCATAGCATAGCATAGCATAGCATAGAATAGAATAGAATAGAATAGAATAGAATAGAATAGAATAGAATAGAATAGAATAGAACAGAATTAACCAGGTTGGAAGAGACCTTTGAGATCGAGTCCAACCTATCATCCAACACTTTCTAATCAACTAAACCATGGCACCAAGCACCCCATCCATTCACTCCCTGAACACCTCCAGTGACGGTGATTCCACCACCTCCCAGGGCAGCACATTCCAATGGCCACTCACTCTTTCTATGAAGAACTTCTTCCTAACCTGCTCCTGGTGTAGCTTGAGACTGTGTCCTCTTGTTCTGGGCCTGGTTGCCTGGAAGAAGAGACCAATCCCACCTGACTACAACCTCCCTTCAGGTAGTTGTAGTCAGCAATAAGGTCTGCCCTGAGCCTTCTCTTCTTCAGGCTAAGCAACCCCAGCTCCCTCAGCCTTTCTTAATAGGGCTTGTGTCCCAAACCCCTCACCAACTTTGTTGCCCTTCTCTGGACATGCTCCAGCAAGTCAACATCTTTCCTAAACTGAGGGGCCCAGAACTGGACACAGCACACAAGGTGTGACCTAACCAGTGCTGAGTACAGGGACAGAATGAACTCCCTGCTCCTGCTGGCCATACTGTTCCTGATACAGGCCAGGATGCCATTGGCCTTCTTGGCCACCTGGGCACACTGCTGGCTCATGTTCAGCCTACTATAACCAATACCCCCAGGTGCCTTTCTGCCTGGCCACTCTCCAGCCACTCTGACCCTAGCCTGTAGCATTGCATGGGGTCGTTGTGGCCAATGTGTAGAACCTGGCATTTAGATGTCTGGCCATCTGTCCAGCCTGTCAAGGTCCCTCTGCAGAGCTCCTCTACCCTCTAACACATCAACACCTGCCCCTAGCTTGGTGTCATCTGAAAATCTACTCATGATGGATTCAATCCCCTCATCCAGATCATCAATAAAGATATTAAAGAGCATGGGGCCCAGCACTGACCCCTGGGGGACATAACTAGTGTCTGTCTGCCAGCTGGATGTGGCACCATTCACCACCACTCTCTGGGCTCGGCCCTCCAGCCAGTTCCTAATCCAGCACAGAGTGCTGCTCTTCAAGCCACGAGCTAATGGCTTAGCCAGGAGTTTGCTGTGGGGGATGGTGTCAAAGGCCCTGCTGAAGTCCAGGTAGACTACATCCACAGCCTTCCCCACATCCACCAGGCAGGTCACCTGATCCTAGAAGGAGATCAGGTTGGTCAGGCAGGATCTGCCCTTCCTAAATCCATGCTGTCTGGGCCTGATCCCTTGGCCATCCTGTAAGTGCTGTGTGATTGCACTCAAGATGACCTGTTCCATAATCTTGCCTGGCACTTAGGTCAGGCTGACAGGCCTTGAATTCCCTGGCTTATCCAACTTGCCCTGCTTGTGGATGGGCATCATGTTGGCCAGCTTCCAGTCATCTGGGACCTCTCCAGTGAGCCAGGACTGTTGAAAAATGATGGAGAGTGGCTTGGCCAACTCATCTGCCAGCTCTCTCAGCACCCTAAGATGGATGCCATCCAGTCCCATGGACTTGTCGGGATCCAAGTGGCTAAGTAGGTCTCTAACTGCTTCCTCCTGGATCACATGGGAGCTATACTGCTCCATGACTCCATCTGCCAGCTCAGGAGGCCAGTTGTCCAGAAGACAACCTGTCCTGCCATTAAAAATTGAGGCAAAGAAGGTGTTAAGTATTTCTGCCTTTTACTCATCTTTTGTTACAATATTCCCCTCCATGTCCACCAAAGAGTGGAGGTTGTCCTTGCCTCTCCTTTTGCCATTAATATATTTATAGAAGCATTTTTTGTTGTCTTTCACAGCAGAGGCCAGTCTAAGCTCTAAATGGGCTTTTGCCTCTCTAAATTTTTTCGTACATGACCTGGCAACATCCTTAAACATTTAATGGGTAACCTCTCCTCCCTTCCAAAGATGATACACCCTCTTTGTTTCCCTTAATTCACCCAGAAGTTCATTGCCCATCCAGGCTGGCCGTCTGCCCCAGCGGCTCATCTTCTGGCACATTGGCACAGCCTGTTCCTGTGCCTTCAAGATTACTTTCTTGATGTAGATCCAGCCCTCCTGGACCCTTTTGTTTTTAAAGGCTGTTTCTCAAGGTACCTTCTGAGTTAGTTCCTTGAGTAACCTGAAGTCTGCCCTCTGGAAGTCCAGAGTGGAGGTTTTGTTGCTGCCCCTCTTACCTTGACTGCAAATTGAAAACTCAATTATCTCATGGTCACTGGACCCCAGACAGCCTCCAACCACCACATCTCCCACCAGCCCTTCTCTGTGTGATAAGAAGCTATCCTCCATACGCTCTAAGAACCGTCTAGACTGCCTCCTCTCTGCTGTGTTGAGTTCCTAGCAGATATCAGGCAGGTTAAAATTGCCCATAAGAGCAAACTCTGGTGACCTTTAGACAGCCTCTAGCTGCCTATAGAATAACTCATCAACTTCTTCATCCTGGTTGGGTGGTCTACAACAGACTCCAATCAGGATGTCAGACTTGTTGGCCTTCCCTCTAATTCTCACCCACAGGCACTCCACTTGATCATCCTTAATCTCTAGGTCCACGGTGTCTAGAGCCTCCATGATGTACAGGGCCACCCCTCCATCCCTTGTCCCTCTCCTGTCTCTCCTGAAGAGCCTGTAGCCATCAATTACAGTGCTCCACTCATGTGAGTCATCCCACCACATTTCTATGATGGCAACTACATCGTAACTTTCCTGCTGTAACAAGGCTTCCAGCTCCTCTTGTTTGTTACCCATACTAAGTATTGTTTCATAAGTTTGATTGCTGGGGTTTTTTGTGGTTTTTGTTTGTTTGTGGTTTTTGTTGTTTTGTTGTGGGTTTTGTTTTGTTTTGTTTTTTTTGTTTCAACAATCTCAGGTTTTTATTAAATAGTAAATACTTGCAAATCTTTAAAATAAATTGTTATGATCTAGCTTAACTGGATGACATTTCCACCCCTAACATTTATTTATTTATCTATTTATTTATTCATTATATTAATAACTGGCTTGTTAAAATCATATTTCTTTATATGTAAATAAGATAAGCAAGACAACATTTCTCCCAAAACACAAGAAGAATAGTAAGACTTCAAGTAAAATGTTAAACACAGCATATTTAATTGAAAACAATGGATTTTGTCTTTTAAAGTTTTGCACCTCAACTAATTGTTCATTATATGCAAACAAATGAGAAGTTTCAGGCAATCCAAATGAATGTGACTTAAGCTCCATGAATAATATTTCTGGGACAAAATAGTTCAGTAGTATTTACTGAGGCCACCTATGTCTGCAAATGCATACCAGGTCAGACCTTCCCAGTTCCTTGCTATTGACTGTTTCTTCTGCTGTCTCAACATGTGTATCACCAAACATGGTTAAAAGAACCTACTTACTTTCTGTGGATAAAGAAATTTAATAAACTTGATATTGGGCAATCAGTCTCCCTACAGCAGCTGGTCCCTAGCTTTGACTAGGATTTGTTTCAAATATCTTAGGGTTTTTTTGTCTGGTAATTTACAATTTGTGATGCAACAGAAATAAAACATCCTGTAAAAGCAGCAACTGAAACTAAAACTGGTATCAAGTGGAATCAGTCATGTATATGGTGAATGATTTATAGATATGTTAGAGCGATAGAACAAAGTTCTCTGTGCAGGCATAAAATACATTTTTATTTAGTATAGCATCTTTCAAACAAGCTGTATCCTAAATTGTTGCATAGCTATCCTAGTGTTACACTGATATGTATAACAGCAAAGGAAGAAATTAAGAGGCACAGGTAAAAGGAAAATTTTCAGCCAAGACATAAAAAGAGATCCCAACAAAGCATAGACTGTTTCTAAGAGCACAAGCCACAGAGGAAAAATAGTTTGTATGAGCCATTAGAATCAGCCCATGATGGGAGATAGAGGAAGTCGATTGCTGATGAGCTGAGAAAGGGCTAGGCATACAGTGGCTGAATTTTGCTACTGCACATAGAAACTTGCTAAAGTAGACAAGAAATATTGTGAGCATCCAAGAGCAGAATTTTCCTCTCTCCCCTAACCTGTGCTGGAATAAATCGTGAACAATTTTATCATCTTCAAAGAAGCTCACATAATATGTTTCCAGGATTTTGTGGATCAGTCAGGAAAAAAACACGTTTTATTGTTAGTTTGTTTTGATTTAGTCTGTAGTAAATTCTGAATAGAATGCTAAATGGAAAATAAGGGAAGGTTGTGAAGACACTATGGTTACAGTTTTTCTACATACATATAAAAGCAATGCTACATGCTATAGCAGGTTGACAGAAATATCATTTAATAAATGTGACTGAGAAGGTTCCTGCCTGTAAGTTCAAATCCTGTAAAAGGTAATTTTTCAAGTGTAGTCAGTGAAAGAATCACTCTGTCTCACAAAACTGTCACAGATTCTCACTAAAATTACTTAAATCAGGCAACAAGTAGACATCCAAGTTCTTAAATGAATTGGAAGTTAACAGAGGTTTAATTAAGAAGATACAAAGAAGGCTTTCCTAGGCTAAGGACTTTTTATTATGTTTAATACCACACCCTTCTTAGTTTATACACAGCAATGCTTTTGAAAGAGATTTCAAGTAATTTCAAGGCTCACAACATGTTGCTATGATGCATGCTGCCAAAGAGAATAAGCTAATGGGCTCTCTCTTTAATGTGATTAGAGCTATTATTGACATAATGCCAGGAAGATGCAAAACCATTAGCATTACACTACAGCTCACTTCAGTCACTATTCAGATTTAGGATTTGATCCACAATTTTAATTTCACTCTGGTCTATTCAGGGCTGCATTACACAAAATGCATAATTAAAAGCTGCTGTGATTCTCTCTACTTCTCAAATTAAAAACATAGCAAACATTTGTAGTTCTAATCCACTAGAAATTAATAAATCAAATACTGCCTTTTATCCACATTCCTCAGTGCAATTCAGGATGCATGTAGGGAATGTTTTACCGTACAACAGAGAAAACTACACTAAAAGGCATTGCTCAGAAGGAAAGAACAGACTCCAAAGCCTGTACTGTAGTGCAGTGAGAATCTGAAGAACAGGAGAACACTGATAACCTCATGATTCCTAAAGTTATACTGGGAGCTGTTTCTCAATGATATCTCCCTATAAATAATTTCATTTTCATATAAATTAATTTTATTTTATTAGCTTTTCTTCTCACAAGAGAAAAGTAAAGATATGGGTGATTTTGTTTTTGAAAAATCAAGTACCTTTTTTAGGAATTTAGATTTTGCGAACAAAACAAAGGAGCAGTGGTGATCTCAAACAAATGTACTAACCGTTTAACCAGGCCAATGGTCATAGCTCCTTATTTTTACCTTAACATACAGATAACATTTTTAAAAAGACTTAAGGAGTACTGCACATGCTTTCTATAGTCTACCAGTGTTTCCTAATCTCAATATCAAATTGTTTCATTGTAATGAAAGTTATGCAGGCCAAACTAACCAGCTAGGAAGTTAGATATATTCATACCATCTTACTAGAATCATATGCCAAGTGAAACATTGTTCACATTTTGTGTGCTCTTATTTATTCCCCAGGTATTTCCAGTAACAATGGACATGAGTGTAGCTTTTTGCAAGATGCCTTTCATTTTCCCTGTGAAGTTAAAATTTTGATGGTGCAGGTAGCAACAGCAGAAGTTTTAAAAACTCCATTCCTCCTATGAAAGAAAACATATCAACCAGAAAATGCTAGCTGTATTCACTTTTTATGAGTGATGCAAAATGTCCCAGTAATAATTTTTCCATTGGATTAAAAATTCAGTAGTTTGACACAGTGGAAGGAGATTGCATCCTAAAGTTTTGGATATAAATTACAGATTGCAAACATGCAGTACAAGCACATACTAACATATGGGGGTTATATAAACAGTAATAATCTAATTCAATAGGAAATAAGTAGGAATTAAAAATTAAAGGTAAAACCATAAATTTTATCAGTCTTTAATGTTAAGAATAGTTTTAATATTTATCACTGCCTAGCTACAAGTAATCCAATTGTTGATAGTACAACTGTCATTTTAAAGACAGCTTAAAACATGTATACTAGATGACTGGACTATTTTGTAGCAAAGCAAAACCTGAAGACTGAAGGAGGTCTTAAAACCTGAGATCTCTTAAACATCTAGATGCTTTTCTTCAGCTGCAGTTTATCTCATTTTTTAGCAACGGGAGCCTGGTACACACTGACCTAATGCTACTAACACTTGATCACCTTGTTATCTTGCAGATCAGAAACATAGATCTTTCTGCCTCAATGCAATGCAACTGTAGCATCTGTTATTTTTCTAAAGTACTGATATGGTTTAAATTTGCAGTTTTTGTTTTCATTTCCATGAGTTGAACAATCTCATGGACTGAAAATTTCTTGCTGAAATATTTTTCTCTAGCACATAAATATACTTTGTGCTTCTGTTCAAGCCTGTTAGGATCCAAATTGTTTTAGGTTTGGTTGGGTTTTTTTGCTAGTTGGGTTGTTCAGATTTTTTTTCAAGAAAGTTGAACGACAGTTTTTACATGTCTTCATCACTCCCTCCAAAGCTTCACTATACCAAATCACAAACAATTTTTTGATTGAAATATTGCTCACAATACTGCTAAATATTTACATAGAGTTAAGATTATGACAGGAAGAAAATTGTTCAGGAAAAATATGTAACAAAGCATGTATAATGACTTATTATATGTATTAGAAAGCTAGGGGAAGCAATAACTCGTTATATAGCTTACAGAAATTCATATACAGTTAGTTCTTCTTCAGTGTCTAGGAAGAGTTCTTAAGCCATGGTGATATGCATTGCTAAAGAATTTACTAAATAATGACATGCTAAAAGTAATAAGGGTCACATCTAGTCTTAATGAAGCCACTGGATAAAACAAATGCATACACTAGGACTTGCCTTGGAGTATCACAGAAGGGGGAGCTTGAACTCAAGCTTTAATGGAGTCCAGACCTAGATCTACACTTTTCTACTGTGTGGTAAGCCATGTGTACTGTCTTTTGCATCAGTAGGGTCATATTTATTTCGCTTTGGTCAAGTACTAAAGAGTGTATATAGTAGTTTTGCATGGGCCAAAGTAGAGAAAAAAAATTCCTTCTGGGCCCCTGTCAAGAGTGGTTCAATATCAAATGCACTCAGCCTTGACAGTAATTGTTGTGCTTCCACCTGAAGTTTGGTCACCAAACAAATGAGATTCAGCCTTAAACTTCTGTTTTCTTAATGCTGTTACTTGTGTTTTATAGAAATGTTTCAGCATAAAAGGTCTCCATATACTACTTTATTTTCCCTGGAATTAAAAACTAGAATTTTCTGAGTTTCAATCAAAACCTCAATCTGAATAGATTAAAATCTTTCATTATCCAATAGCACTCAAATTTCTTCAGATTTTCATATTCATTTTGGGAAAATATTAGTGTTTTCAAACTGTGACAATTTTTTTTTCAAACTTAAAAGGGACTGATACATGTTTCATACTGCAATTTTGATTGCAGTATTCCCTATGAAGAAACTTTCAGGCTTCATAAATATAAAATCTTTTGATGTCTGACATCTTTATTGAAAATTCAAAAGGAAGTAATTTCCTCTATGAGGACACATGGTGACATGTCTTCCTATGCTGCTTTTCCAAGTTGTACTGGTATTTGTGTGCAAATAATGAAGCACAATGATGTATGCCAAATGTAGTTACTTTTTCTCTCATAACAGCCTTTTGCTTACTGTCTCTTCATGAACCAGATTACCTTAAATTTGGTCAATCATGCAGTACAACTTGAAACCACAAATGTGTGTGAAGAGATCTGTGTGGAGGGACCTGCAGCACCTGAGCTATGGGTAAAACTAAATCTATCACTATAGGAAAGGCAAAGAAAAAGTCAGCTCATCCCTCACCGAGACAAAAATAATATTGAAATATCTTGAGATTTCAAACAGGCTAAAAATAACTCATATTGGCAAAGCAAATGGGAATGCAGCTAAAAGATTAATTAACAAGAATTCCACTCAAAACTGTAATAATCTCTTCCTAGGCCATGCCCCAGTATCTCTGACCAGTATGTGAACTATTTGCAAGTCTGACTGTATCCTACAAGTGTCTCATAAGATAAAATACCAAATGTAATAGCAATAGTGAAATTAATAATTTCCCCCCCCCCCGTCATTGTTCTCCTCATTTTTCCTCCTATTGTTGTACTTCTGTTTCTTCACACTCTCCCACCTACTGGCCACCTACACCTTTCTACCAGGCAGAAGGACTTGACCACACCTTTCTACAGAAAATACAGTAGGCCTCATACCCTCTTCCCAAATTTGCTAGGATAGACACAGAAATGTGGCAAACCCAATAAAAATTATGTCTGTATTCACAAAATGAAGGGTGACCCCAGCATTACAGGGTGCTTCCATTCAACCTCCATTAACATTGAATTCCTTACAGGGACCCATGACCTGCATTTTGTTTAAAACACTGAAATTCTGCAAGCCAGAGATGCATCTCCCTTATAGACATGTAAATATGAGTTGCTACTGATTTATACCAGCACAAAAGAGGAACAAATTGGACTGAAAAACTGTGAAAGACAAAGTGGAAAGTATCCAAGCTCAGAACACTCAGGCAGAAAGAGTCTAAATTGCTGTTTTTTTTCTGGAGACTCTATTACTTAATTTCTGATTTTATCCTTGACTGGATACCAAATGTTCTCCCTAAAAACATCTTATAATGCAAATTATAAGACAAAAATAATGTTAGATGTAATAAGTGTAGATCATCTCCTATACAGGTGCTTTTTAGCTGAGGAAACACAAGACCTAAATTAGCTACGTGTACGCCAGTGGACTCTGCTACAACATTCTGTAAGTCTGCAAGCATGATTTTGTACCACCAAACCAACCATAGTATGTATTACAATAAATTTGTGCTTGCAATAAGAAGAAAGATCTTGTCACTCAGTGTAAGGGAGAAGAAACACCATTCCCAGAATATTCACACAGGCTTAGCTAAGCAGGACAAAGCTGAGAGTACAGATGAAGACACAGGTTAGCTTAGTTCTACTATAAGGAAAATAAAAGCATTATACCCTAAAAATTAGTAATATGTGATTGTGTGTTTATATATCTACAATACACTAGAAGAAGAACTTACTCTAATGCATGAGATGTGACAGAAGTTCAACTCAATTGTTTTTCTGTTTAAGAAAAAAAAAAGAGGGAAATTACTCATGATGTTTGGTAGCAACAAAATGGAGTTAAAAAACTCTCATCTTTCTCACATGGGCTTATGGCATTTTCTCCATGTTCAAATTCCCAGACTCCAGTCAAAAGGAGTATGTGAATGGCTGGTGCTAGTTAGCAGTAAGAAGTTCAAACTAAGCAGAGGTAAAACTGATTTGAATAAAACTCTGTTTAAAGCTCTTTATCATTTGTACTCAGCTCAGAAGAAACCAATGAAATTGCAATTCAGAAAGTGATAATCTGTCTAATGAGGATGACACTCAAAGTGTGGGCATGTACCAAGCATAACACATACTGCTGTACTGTATGAGATGACCTGCAGTATCCGCTGCTGCTACGCCACAGCTCTGAGGCTCTTCTTTTAGAAGGTGTTGCCAGTTATACTAAATTATGTTGATGGATTATGCTTATGGTGAACACACAGAAAAGACCCCTAGCTTCAAAGATCATCTGCACTGGTATACCACTACTCCAGCAGAAATAAAAAAATTACAGCTTTATAATAAGATTAGCAAAAAGCAGAGTCAGCATGGAAAAATTAGACAGTCCAGTACTAAACTGTTATGAGCATATATTTGATAAAGACTGTATTATTTTAAGATTGTAGCATACTATCCATGCTACATAAAATATCAAGTTTGTATACAGTTTTCTTCACTCTTCTGGAAAGAAATATTCCCTGATATTAGATACAATTTTATATGAATTAATAATTAGCTAATACTATACAATGTCAAAAAAATACAATCAAGGAAGATTCCACCAGATGCCTACTCACAATATTAATTTATTGTGCTCATACATATTTATAAAATTGTGTATGAAAATAAACTTACCAGAGTAGGTATTTTTTATATTTGTAGGCAGTCCTGTGCAGACTGCATATTTGTATGCCCATATAGACAGGTATATTGCATATAGGCATGCCCAAATTCTGAGCTTGGGCTTCTGAATGTTTCTGCAATTTAAGCAATAAATACAAAACCCACAGATGCATATGGAAAAAGCTGCAGCAAGTTTTAGAATTAAAATCTGTTGCAAATTAGGTGTTGTATGTGGGGGGCACTAACAAAATGCTACAGAAAAGAGACTTCAGAAGTGTTTTCAACACTACAAAACCCAGTTAATATAATAAGCAGAGAAAAATGGATCTATTGTACTGCAAGCAAATTGCACTAGTTCTGGTCTCAGATGGGTTTCCCATAGGTTTACAATGTACTGTACACAGGTCAAAGCAACATGTTTATCTATTTCCTCTCACCCCAGAAATACTAAGAAGGTCAGAAACACTAGCCAGAAAAAGTGAAAATATGTGCTGTCATAGTGCAATGAAAATACTGTGGTAACAATAACAATAACAAATCCCAGAATATCAGTTTTAATTCTTTCTTTTTGCATAAGTGACTGTCAGTGTATATCTGTGTACCTGTATCTTTTGCAGTCTCTACATATTTACTCCTTCATACCACTAACTACGTGACAAGACATGAAAGTTTAGTGTCTCTGAAACTGTGGTCTCTGGTCAGACTATAGGAGCCAGGGAGATCAAGGGGAAGAGCAAAAATTTATATATATATATATATCAATGGTAAAAGACTAGGGAAGGTGTGGGCCACCTCAGAAAGGAAACAGGTGAACTGGTGACAACTGACATGGAGAAGGCTGAGGTTCTCAATGACTTCTTTACAGTCTTCACTGGCTCCAGCCACACTCCTGGGGTCACAGAAGATAATAACAGGGACTAGAAGAGGGAACTGCCCATTGTGAGTAAAGATCAGGTTCATGACCATCTGAAGAACCTGAAAGTCCAGATGGGGGTTGCTAAACCACTCTCTATTATATTCCAAAAGTCGTGGCAGTCCAAGGAGGTCCCCACTGACAGAAAAAAGGGAAAATATAAACCCCATTTTCAAAAGGGGAAAGAAGGGTGATGCAGGAAACTATAGGCCAGTCAGTCTCACCTCTGTGCTTGGTAAGATCATGAAGCAGATCCACCCAGAGGCAAAGCTGAGGCAGAAAAACAACAAAGAGGTGATTTGGTACAATCAGCATGGCTTCACCGAGGGCAAGTCCTGCCTGACAACCTGGTAGCCTTCTATGACAAGGTGACAACATCAATAGATGAAGGCCAAGCAACTGACATCATTTACCTGGACCTGAGAAAAGCCTTCCACACTGTCCTGCACCACATCCTGGTCTCCGAGCTGGTGCAGTATGGGTTTGATGGATGGACCATTCAGTGGATGAAGAACTGGCTTGACAGCCACACACAAAGGCTGGCTGTCAATGGGTCCATATCCAGCTGCAGGCCAGTGACAAGTGGAGTCCCTCAGGGATCAGTCCTGGGACCAGTCTTGTTTAACATCTTTGTTGGCAACATGGACAGTGGCATTGAGTGCACCCTCAGGATGTCTGCTGACAACACCAAGATGTGTGGTGCAGCAGACATGCTGGAGAGAAGGGATGCCATCCAGAGGGACCTTGACAGATTGGAGAGGTTGGCCCATGACAACCTCATGGGGTTCAACAAGATCAAATGCAAGGTCCTGCATCTGGGTTGGGGCAATCCCAACCACTGATATAGGCTGGACAGCAACTGGCTTGAGAGCAGCCCAGAAGAAAAGGACTTGGGGGTGCTGGTGGATGAGAACCTTAACATGAGCCATCAGTGTGCACTTGCAGCCCAGAAAGCCAACCACATCCTGGGCTGCATCAAGGGGAGCATAGGCAGGAGGTCAAGGGAGGTGATTCGCCCCCTCTAGTCCACTCTGGTGAGACTCCACCTGGAGTACTGTGTCCAGTTCTGGAGCCCCTGTTACAGGAAGGATCTGGACATGCTGGAGTGTGTCCAGAGAAGGGCCATGAGGATGATCAGAGGGCTGGAATACCTCTTCAATGGTGACAGACTGAGAGAGTTTGGGCTGCTCAGTCTGGAGAAGAGAAAACTCTGAGGAGACCATATTGTGGCTTTTCAGTATCTTACGGGGGCCTACAAGAAAGTTGGTGAGGGACTTTTTAGGATGCCGAGTAGTGACAGGAGTAGGGGGAATGGAGCAAAACTAGAAGTGGGTAGATTCAGATTGGATGTTAGGAAGAAGTTCTTCCCCATGAGGGTGGTGAGACACTGGAACAGGTTGCCAAGGGAAGTGGTAGAAGCCCCATCCCTTGGAAGATTTTAAGGCCAGGCTGGATGTGGCTCTGGGCAACCTGATCTAGTGTGAGTTGTCCCTGCCCATGGCAGTGGGGTTGGAACTGGGTGATCCTTGAGGTCCCTTCCAACTCTGACAATTCTATGACTCTATGATTTGCTACTTTTGTTTTCAGCTTGGACATTTGATAAAAAGAACCAGTCAAACAAACAAACAAAAGGAAAAACAGACAAAAATCATGCTGAGAAGGACAAAGCATTTACTGCTGGCTGTTAAACTATATCCTTCAAGTTAAGGCTAATGTGCTTTCCAGTATGGGAACATTACCAAGGGGTCAGCATTACAGCATTAAAATTTTAGACACCAGGACTCTCAGGAGCAGTCCATGGTCTTACAAGCAAAGGAACACAAATGAAGTGATGGAGCCACTGAACCACAAACAGTAGGTTTTAAGTGAAAATTCATGCAAAGGTACAAGGGCCTCAAGTCTCTAGTGTAACAGGTACATCTATGTCTGCCTATCAGCTCACTCAAGTGCTATTAAAGGCCAGTGAATCCATCTGAGTGGGCCCATTTGCTCCTTGCAGGTACAAATGGCTATTTGCTGTACATATGCGATTACACACTCACTTCCTTTGCCCTATGCTTACAGCATGTAAAACAAAAAAGTGCCATTTTATGTACACAAAGGCACTTATCTGGGGCCCTTGGGCTCTGAATACAAAGCACTCTGAATAGATTGATGGTATTGTGGTGGGGACAAATAGGAAATGGACAACTGTATTTCCCAGGTTAATAGCATAATGATTCTTTATTACTAAAAAACTTATGCACTTCACCACCTTTTGCTTCTGAGTCTTCCTGAGCAGAAAGATATGCTATAATGGAAAGCAGCCAGCTTCTATTCAGGCAAAGGATACCGAGAAAGCTAAAAGTGTCAGGGAGGGATTCTGGACGTTTCTCCTGATTGCTGCTATTTCTCTGCAGTTTCTGTTACTGCTGACTTAAATCTACCAATGCTCAACATAATATTTCTTTTTGCTTAGCTTAGCTTTCATGTACAATACACGAAACTTTTCTAGCAAAGGCTAGAATCTATCCAGATTTTTCAGTTGCCTGAAAAATACATGTAAATGTAATTAGCAAAAGCTTAGGTGACACTGCACTGGATGGAATATTTCATCCATGAACCTCTAGAGACTTGAATCTGAATTGCATGCACCATAACAGGTGCAGTGTGTTTTACTGCTTGTTTCTGCTAAGATCCCTGGTGAAAATTACAGCAAAGAAATTCATTAAAAAAAAATAAACACCTCTCACACAATAATGCCTTCACTTTCCTCTCTGCTTATCTTCTGCAGACAGTATTTTTCTCTTCATAAAATTAATCCACATAGAAGAGCACATGGCCTGTTAAGAGTCTCACTCCACATAAGGAGTATGACTTGGGCTATGGTTTGGGCTACACTTTTTTTAAAAAATAAGCATCCACAGACATTGCGACACAGAAGATTTTTTTTCTCACCCTCTTTCAAATGTGCTTGTTACTTAAATAACACATCAGCAATGCGAAAGGTACACTTAGAAATATCTGCATATCCTTGCCATAAACACCAACACCATTCCCCTAAGCAGGCAATATTAATAAGATTTGCAATGTAAGCTTGTCATTTGCTCTTTTTATTGTCCCATGGTGACAGATAGTTCTCACCATTTTGAAATTTGGCTTTGTGTTAAATTTTGAACAATATCTGCCCTTTTACACCTCAGAGCTCAGAGAAGGCAGCACAGTAGTTGGTGTACAGATGTGACAGAATGTTTTTATTCCAGAAAAAGGCTTCCTGGTTTTGACACACTGGAAAATGTACAGCCAGAGAACGCTGGAGGCGAAGATGCCACACCAGCCTTACATCTGTCTGCTTTCATTTGTCTACAACTGTGCTTATAGATAAAACAAGCCTTCCAGATGTCATCACAAGCAGTGTTCATATGCTGACTTCACTGAGATGCTATTGTTTGCTGCCAGCATAACGGAGTTGTAAAACTAAAATATTTAAACTCTGTGCTACTCAACACAACTTTGAATGTCACACAGGATCGTATTTCAGGATTAATTAATGTACACCCCAATAAAATAATCATGTGCTAAAACCCAGAGCTAGCTGTCATAACAGTATGCTGCACTTTTTTTAATTCCTTTTTTCCCTCCCTCTTTCTTTTACAGACACTGTGAACTTTCCAGGAAATACAGTGGACCAAAAGAGTTTGTGAATAAGGGAACAAAACATATTAACACCCCCACCTTGACCCCCAAGTAGCTCCATCCCCCATATATTGGCAGACCACAGGTCATTGTATCTATACACTCCATGGGAATATGCTGTATACTGCATGCATTTTAAAATGTCCTGATTTTGTGAGAGAAGAATTGTAATTGAAGACTAGCATTTTAGAGAAATACCTTGGTCTACTGTTATTTTCATTAAATCCTTACTAAACCCAGTAGCAAATAAATAACATTATTGCAGAATTCATGAATATCATGGTTTGTGAACACTGCAGAACTAATCACTTGGAATCACAAAGCAGTGGAAGATTTGTCTGGGTGACCACTCTGCTACAGAAATTCTGATCAGCTATACTTAAGTTAAACCAGCATTAATTTAAAATGTTGGGGTTTAAATTCCTCAAGTCATTTGCATAGAAAACAAACAGACATTTTCCACCCCAGGTATCTCTGGTCCAGAGTCTTTAAACTACAGTTATTGTTGAGTAATGCAAAGACTACCAGAGAAGGTAGACTTGCACCACTGAAAATATCTGTTTAACTTTCAGACATTTCTTGCTTTTACTGAAATTATAATCTAAAAGTTTTAAAATGTTTATTTCATTACTTTTGTGAAAATAATTCTCCTGCACCATCACATACAGTATTCCTATAGTGTCATATTAAAAACATTCTAACTTTAAAATGATAGGTTTAATATTTGAAAATTTTGAGCCATTAACTCTTAGAGAAATATGGTAAGTTTGTGGACAGTTGTGGGAAGTGAGGAAGAGGTTCTTCACCATGAGAGTGGTGAAGCCATGGAATGGGTTATCCAGGGAGGTGGTTGAGGCCCCGTCCCTGGAGGTGTTTAAGACCAGGCTGGACGAGGCTCTGGCCAGCCTGATCTAGTGTGGGGTGTCCCTGCCCATGGCAGGGGGTTGGAACTAGATGATCCTTGTGGTCCCTTCCAACCCTGACTGATTCTATGATTCCAAGTCTACGTACTCTAGAGAGCAAATTGCTTTGGAAGTAATTTCATTTCTAAAGAGCAACAAAACACAGACTGTATAAACTTTGAGACTCAGCTAACACTTGGTAAAGAAAATTCCTACTTTTTGAGAAACTCTACATAAACTTAATCTTACTTTTACAAGGTTTGTGACATCAAATGTAATTATTTTATAGTATCCAATGCATAGGTTGCAAAAGAAAGAACACAGTAAACTTCACTTAACTGTAGGTCTTGAAGAAGGTTTCTTAAAATTTCTGCCAGCCTTTGGCCTGATTGGAAGAAACTGCATCTTCAACTTGGTGAAATCCATAGAGGATCTTTTCAGCTCCCTTAACTTTTATTTGACAAATAATTTTTAAGTGAGGAATTTATATATTCTTCTTACACTCTTTAAGAAACCTGTATGCCCAAATCTTTGCATACTGTAATTCAAAATCATGGAATATGATTGTATGATTCTGTAATATCCATGTTCAGTTGACGAAGCTACCAAGGTTTTAGAAGCTAAGCAAAAACCCAGGTTGTTCCTTACATAGCAAAATCCTATTGCACAATCTCACTTGATATACTGAAGGGTCCACACAGCCACATGGCTTATCATTCATTGAAATCAGCAGTATTTAGCCTTCTCTTATTTTCTTTTTTAATGAAACCCTAAACCAGTAATTTTGTCAAACAATAGAAAGCAACTGAGAAATTACCAGTGTCTATCATCAAAAGCCTAAAGAAAGATATAGCTAAAAACTTATTTCATCACAACAAAATTAAGGGGTGAAACTTAATTTATTTATACTATTATTGGCAAAAGATTGTTGTCATAATGTTAAAAGTATACACAAGCCCAAACTTCCAATGTAATCTAAATACAAATATTTGAGAGTGAAAACACTAAGACTCACTGTTAGAACATGGAACTGCATGTGTACTGCAGAACTTTGCTCTCAAATTCACTCATTCACTGAGAGTGAGAAATGTCTTGCTACTTGTCATCCATGTGTATTTCAAGAGAAGCCAGAGCATGCAGGGCTTTTTCCACCATGAACTGTACAGCTGATTCAGTTTACTCTCTGCAATATCTTATCAACTATTTAAATCCTGCACAAAACTCATCCCACGGTTGATACAGCAAGTCATCAAAGAGTTTCCAGAAATATCAGTCTTCCAGCTTCAATTTTTTCTAAACCTGTCATTGTAATTTTACAGAACGAATTTTTTTTTTTAATGTGCATATAAATGCATGCACATATACAAACACTGACATACAGAGTTGGAAGTAAGACTGTCGCAAATAACCTGTGAATGCCTTTGTGTTTTCTTGTAATAGACAGGTCTTGTGTGAAGACTGTACAGCACACACTCTACAGAGCAAAATCTTTATATTTATCAAGTCACATATAGTACTTCTTCAAAACCTACATGTTGTGCTTGGTCGCTGTTGCAGTAGATCAGAACTGGACACACAGGTCTCAGGTCACTCTTCACAATTTTCCATCATACAAGGAGCTCTACATTGTAACCTTAAGCAGCAGTAAATCATATCCGATTATGCAGAGTAGCAACAGAAGGACTTAAGGAACTTTCAGAGGGATATACTTACATTATGCTTTATATTACCTGCTAGCTGCTCAAATTTTATTTTTAGCGAGTATAAACAACCTCCAAAGCCACAGAGGAATAATTTAGGATCTCAGTATCTGTTGTTCTTTAAAAGAATTTTAATGTCCTTTCAAAATATGGGGGTCATTGTCAATAAACCTTACTGTATAAGCAAACGGTATTTGATCCAGAAGACATACTCTGCTCCACTTGTAAGGACAAAGCAACAGCCAGCTGACTTGGGACTCATCACAAAGAAAATTACAAGAGTCAGAAGGAGTTAAGTTATTTCTGTTCTAGAGAGCTACTACAAAAAGAAATACAGAATTAAGGGATATGCCTAACAAGAACTAAAATGTCTGTCTCAATATTATTATAAAAGAAATGGGAGGAAATTGAAAATAGGCCTGGATGAGCCTTAATTATGGGATGTAAATCTCACTAGCAATGAATAGAATTTAAATTCTTAAGTATTAAAAGCACTTTAAAAAATAAACTCAAATTCCCACTTACACATTTTTGAAAATACTACTAAAGGATTCATTTCAACAGTAAGGCAGGAGGAGTTCAGGACAAGTGGCCTCCTGAGCTGGGTGATGGGGTCAAGGAGCAGCGTATTGGCCCAGAAATTCGCAAGGAATTAATTCGGGACTTGCTGAGCCACTTGGATACTCACAAGTCCATGGGACCGGATGGGATCCATCCTAGGGTGCTGAGAGAGCTGGCAGGTGAGCTGGCCAAGCCGCTCTCCATCATTTTCCAACAGTCCTGGCTCACTGGAGAGGTTTCAGACAACTGGAAACTGGCCAGTGTAATTCCCATCCACAAGAAGGGTCAGACGGAGGAATCTGGCAACTCCAGGCCAGTCAGCCTGACCTTGGTGCCAGGGAAAATTATGGAGCAGATTATCTTGGTGGCAATAACTGCACACCTGCAGGATGGCCAAGGGCTCAGGTCCCGCCAACATGGATTGAGGAAGGGCAGGTTCTGCCTCTCCAACCTGATCTCCTTCTATGATCAGGTGACCCACCTGGTGGATGTGGGGAAGGCTGTGGATGTAGTCTACCTGGACTTCAGCAAGGCCTTTGAGACTGTACCCCACAGCAAACTCCTGGCTAAGCTGTCAGCTCGTGGCTTGGAGAGCAGCACTCTGCGCTGGATTAGGAACTGGCTGGAGGGCTGAGCTCAGAGAATGGTGGTGAATGGTGCCACATCCAGCTGGCAGCCAGACACTAGTGGTGTCCCCCAGGGATGGGTGCTGGGCCCCATGCTCTTTAACATCTTTACTGATGATCTGGATGAGGGGATTGAGTCCTTCATCAGGAAATTTGTGGACGACACCAAGCAGGAGAAGATGTTGATGTGTTAGAGGGTAGAAGGGCTCTGCAGAGGGACCTCGACAGACTGGACAGATGGGCAGAGTCCAACAAGATGACATTTAACAAATCCAAGTGCTGGGTGCTGCACTTTGGCCACAACAACCCCATGCAGTGCTACAGGCTGGGGTCGGAGTGGCTGGAGAGCTGCCAAACACAAAGGGACCTGGGGGTGCTGATTGACAGCTGCCTAAACATGAGCCAGCAGTGTGCCCAAGTGGCCAAGAAGGCCAATGGCATCCTGGCATGCATCAAGAATAGTGTGGCCAGCAGGAGCAGGGAAGTCATTGTGCCCCTGTACTCTTCACTGCTTAGGCCACTCCTCAAGTACTGTGTCCCCTTCTGGGTCCCTCAGTTTAAGAAGGACATTGAGACTCTTCAACATGTCCAGAGAAGGGCAACAAGGCTGGTGAGAGGCCTCGAGCACAAGCCCTACGAGGAGAGTCTGAGGGAGCTGGGATTGTTTAGCCTGGAAAGGAGAAGGCTCAGGGAAGACCTTATTGGTATCTAAAACTACCTGAAGGGTGGTTGTAGGCATGAGGGGGTTGGTCTCTTCTCCCAGGCAACCAGCACCAGAACAAGAGGACACAGTCTCAAGCTGTGCCAGGGAAAGTTTAGGCTAGAGATGAGGAGAAAGTTTTTCACTGAGAGAGTTGTTAGGCATTGGAATGGGCTGCCCAGGGAGGTGGTGGAGTCACCATCCCTGGAGGCATTCAAGAGAGGACTGGACGTGTCACTTGGTGCCATGGTCTAGTTGTGAGGTCTGTTGGGACGGGTTGGACTTGATAATCTTTGAGGTCTCTTCCAACCTTGGTGATTCTGTGATTTGCATAACCATTCAGAAATACTCTCATCAAGAGCTTGCAGACTGTACCTGAGAAGTTAAGTGCAATTTTTTTTTTTTTTTTGGGTGTGTGTGTGTAAATTGACCTCTTTCACAAGAAAGAAAGTGAAAAACAAAAAAAAAAGGGAAGAAAAACAGAGTCCATGAAAGTACTGTGTAAAGAAACTGATACTCTTCACACTGAGACACAGAGCAAAAATGCCTATGCTCACATGGTTTTGACTGCTAGCTGTGCATGTGCTTTTTGTCATTGATTCTTTATCTATGCAATATTAGTGTCTTTGGGTATCACTCCTAAGTAACAATAGAATCCCTTCACTTTTCCCCAATATTTCACTGCTACAGCTGTGATGCAGAAAGATCCTTACAACTGGAAGTCATGATCCAATACTACTCCCACCAATGTCTACCAGTAATTCCTCCAGTCTGCAAAACTGAATCTGTCATACCTGTAAAATTTCTGACCTAAAAGTACATGAATCCCCATGGTTACACTTACTATACCTGGTTCACCTACTCAGGGGCCTAATGTATTCACAGACTGCCTTCATCTTACGGCTTCTAATAAATTCTGTCATGCCCTTGATAACCTGTGCTTTTCTGTGAATGAGTGTCTGTGAAAATACAAAGGTGTATTTTGTGGCTGTAGAGAAATATTTTGTAAAAGGCAAAAGTCATGCTGGAGCCACACTGTCTTGTCCCTGCACCTTGCCTGAAACATTCATATCTTTTCTGGAGGTGATTTTGTTTAAGCACTTCAAAAATAAATCATTCCCAAAAGCACTCAAGATTTCCCTGAAGACTTTGTAAGGCTTCCTGCTTCATAAGTTTCTTCTCCTTTGCTGTAAAGCTAATGCATTTTAGGGATGTTTGTTCTGATGCAAAGCTAACTGAGGAGTAAAAATAAACTACCAGCATTTAAAATGCTGTTGGAAGGCAAAGAATGCCAAGTGCAAAACTTAAATTACCAGAGTTGGTAGTTGCTCCTTAATAACCTCTTTAGACAATTTTTGCTGTCTCAGAGGAAAAGGCATTTAGTAGAAGTATAATGATTAACGTTCAATCACTTAAAAAACCAACAAAATCCCCAAACCTGCAATAGCCTTACATTAAGAAAAAACAATAACTCTGTAGGAGATGATGGTACTCCACTTCCAGTCTGAAACCAGAGGAGAATCATTGCCATTATTACTCAAGTGAGATGTATGTTTTATTAGTCATAAATCTGCCTTCCTTTTCTGAACACTAGGAGCTACACTTAGCTCATTCCAGATAAGCCTATCTCCACAAATATTTTATTGATATTCACTTAAACCAATATTTATAAAAAATATCATAACACCCAGGAAAAAAAATCTGCATGGAATATTTAACCTGCAAGACAAGCAACTTGATAATTAAAGAGCACATCATCTCACTATATACTGACTCATGTAAAGTAATTGTTTATTTTAAAACATTCCTCGGCAAATGGAGGATTCATATTGCTGAAGTGCTAGAAATTTACACTGAATACAGAACCACAAACAAAATTTTAATTTAAATCTGTACTGGAACACACTTTCTTTAAAAAACAAACAATCAAACAAAACCCCAACAAACAAACAAAACCAAATCAACCTCCCAAGTTAACAATTCATAAGTTCTCATACATATGTTTGATAAAAATGTATGACAGACCTAAAAACATAACTTCAAGCTGGCTCATTTGTTTCCATTTTATTACAGCACTAAGTGATTTTTTGATACCTCTTTCTAAATTTAAGCACAGCTTGGTAATTTGGGGAGAAGAGAGTCTTGCACATACTATTCATATTCAAGTGGGTCATTCACATCTGAGCTAAAAAAGTAGGAAATTTGTCTTCTCTAAAGTTTTCACATGCAGTATATTTGAAGGCTTAGGTAAGCAAACAAACAAACCCAACCCAACAACAACAAACACCATAAGTTTGCCTTTTTGTATCAGTTGAGAGGACAGGATAGTCATTTAGGCATCAGCATGAGAGGTGTAGTTGGGTAGAAGGAGGTGGCAGAAACATCATCCTGTGAGTATGTGAGTCTCTGAAATTGTTTGCATCTTTCTTTAGTTCTACATTTCTAGTTTTCCTGAAAGAAGAAAATGAATCTTCACCTATGGAAACTATGTAGCTTCTTAAAATAAAAAATCATTTGTGAGAAATCATCCAATTGTCTCTACAACCACTTCCCCTCTGTGGGTTGAATGTGGTAACCCAGAAACAGTAGGTTGTTTACAGTTGCTGTTGAAAATAAAAACATTGCATTTTAACTGTGGGATATTTTTGTCCTAATAATATGTTTTTTACACTAGTCAATTTGCAAATTCTGTCAGCTTTATCATTTTGCCAGCTATTCAGAGACAAGCACAATGCCTAATCAGAGAATCATAGAATGGTTCAGATTGGATGGAACCTTTAAAGGTCATTTAGTCCACGCCCCCTGCAGGAAGCAAGAACGTCTTCAAGTAGATCAGGTTGCTCAGAGCCCCACCCAACCTGACAATGTTTCTGGAGATGGGGTGTCTGGAACTGTGTGTCACTATCTTCCTTATGAAAAAGGTTTTAGAATATATAGAATAGAATAAACCAGGTTGGAAGAGACCTTCAAGATCATTGCATCCAGCCTATCATCCAACCCACCTATCAACTAAAGCATGCAACCAAGCACCCTATCAAGTCTCGTTTTCCTTATATTTAGTCTAAATCAAGCCTCTTTCAGTTGAAAAACTTTACCCCTTGTCCTGTCACAACAAGCTCTGCTAAAAGCAATACTCTCCATCTTTCTTATAGGCCTCCTTTAAATACTGAAAGGTCCCCAACATGGTCCTTGGAGCCTTTTCTTCTCCAGGATGAGACCTCTCTCAGCCTTTCTCCATAGCACAGGTACTCTAGCCCTCTGATGATTTTTGTTGCTCTCTTCTGGACCAACTCCAAGAGGTCCATGTCTTTCTTGTAATGAGGATGCTTGAGCTGGGACACATTTCTCCAGGTAGAGTCTCACCATAGTGGAGTAGAATGGCAAAATCACCTCCTTCAACATGCTGGCTGCACTTTTGATGCAGCCAGGTTATGGTTGGCCTTCTCAGTTGTAAATGAACATTGCTGGCTCTTGTCCACCATTTCATCTACCAGCATACACAAGCCCTTCATCTCAGGAGTGTTCTCAATCCCTTCATACCCCAGTCTGTGCTGAGGCTTGTCCTGACCCAGATTCAGGATGCTGCATTTGGCCTTGTTGAACCTCATGTGATTTGCATGGGCCCATGTCTTGAGCTTGTCCAGGTCCCTCTGGATGGTCTCCAGGTCTCTTTGCATTGCATCCCAGCCCTCAGGCATGTGAACCACACCATTCAGCTTGGTATAGTCTACAAACTTGCTGAGAGTGCACTCGATCCCACTATCTATATCAGTCATAAAGATATTAAACAGCACTGATCTCAGTAGGGACCCCGGAGAGGCCACTTGTCACTGATCTCCATCTGGACATCAAGACATTGACCACTATCTCTTGGCAGTGACCAGGTCTTGCACTCCGAAAAGCATCCTTAAAGGTCTGCCAGCTTTGTTCTGCTCCCTTGTCCATGAGAGAAGTTTCCCAGTGGGTCTCATTGATAAATGCTTTGAAGAGCTGAAAATTTACTTTCCTAAAATTCAGGGTCTTGATTTTAGTCTTTGTCTGACCCATATCTCTCAGGATTGTGAACTGCACTACTGTGTGATCACTGCAGCACAAACTGCCTCCAACTTTGGTTTCACTGATGAGCTCACTTGCATTGATGATCATCACATCCAGTATTGCACACCTTGTGGCAAGTCTGACTTCAGAAGTTATAGTCGATACACGCCAGCAATCTCCTGTAGTAGATACTAACCATAGTTCTTACCTATTAATTTTCCTCCTGGTTGCCACTTTTTTTCAGAAACAGCTTTTCACAATCGATCAATTTCTTGATATAGGAGGCAATCCCTCTGCTGTGTTTCCTCACTTCCCTTCTCAACATCCTGTAGCCATCAATAGTTGCACTCCATTCATGGGATTTGTCCTGTCAAGTTTCAGTGATGACAGCTAGGTCATAGTTTTCTAGCAGCACACTGACTTCCAGATCATTCTGTTTGTTGCCCCTGATGCATGCACTGGTGTAGAGGTACTTCAGTCAGACTGCCACCCATATTACCTTCTTGCGGTAACTTTACTTAATTCCTTTGAGGTATTTCACTGGTGTTGCCCTGTTGGCTACAGTTACCTCAGGAGCCCCTAGTTCATCATTATAAAACTTCAAGTGTTTTGCAGGGTACCCAGCACACCTCAGAGCACCAGGTTGAAGGCCCCTGCTAGCACCATCCCTCTAATCTTGGCATATCATACCACAGCTTGTCACAGGCAAGCCTGGTATTATATTCTCCCACTTCAAATCTAGTTGAAAGCCCTATCAATGAGCCCTGCAAGCTTCTGGCCCTCTTCCCTTTTGAGAAAGGGGCGTTTCATCTGACACCAGCAAGCCTGGTACCATGCAGGCCATCCCATTTTCAAAGCCCCCAAATGGTCAACCAAGCACAGAGCCATGCATTAATAGATTGAGTCTGTTTCTCTCAAAGGTGTTGCCCACAAGTGGAAAGAGAAAAAATAGCCTGTGCTGCAAATTCCATCACCAAACATCTCAAGGTCCTGAAGTCTCTTTTGATCAGTCTTGGATTACGTGTTCTGGCTTCCTTGCCAGTCATGTTGAAGAGCAATAACGAGTAACAGGCTGTGCCAAGCTAGGAAGCTTCCTAGTGATGTCCGTAGCCCAGGCCCCAGGGAGGCAGCACACTTCCCTAAAAGGAGGGTCTGCCCAGGATGTTGGATCCTGTATTCCTCTCAGAGGGGAGTCACTTACATATATTACCCTATTTTGCAAGACAGCTTAACCATGGTATCTCTCTAACTCTCTTATAACAATCACAGATTCATAGGGAGCAAAGCACGATTGCTAGAAAGGCCTTTCTGCAGACAGGCAATGGAACAGTTTCTTAAAAAGCAGCAGTAACACAAGAAATTTAGTAGGAAAATCATGTTGTTTTAGACAGATTAATATAGTGTGTGTTTTTAAATTCATGCTCCCACAGATTCAAAAGAATAATGCAAAATCTGGTCAATGGATGTGGACTAGTTAATAAATTGCAAGTTCATAGCAGCATGTCCTTTATTAATAATTTTTAAAGGAGAGTAAACCACTCTGTTTCAATGACAGAGCCTTCATTCAAAATGGGCATTCACCTTCTTCATATTTGCATGATGCCTTGAGCCAAGTTGACATGAGAATCTTCTCACAACACAACAAAATCCCTTTAATAGTCAATACTTATATATGCATGTTTAGAATATTTGTATAGGCAACATACTACATATAATTTATATTATCATTAGAATTTGCAAATGGGTGATTTATTAATGTGTTTTGACATTGTCTTGGTATGTTTATGTGCACATCAGCTCAACATTGTGTTTACAAATATTTAAAGTGCCATTACTGATTAATTGAAATGGCCAATTTATGTGCCACCAATATGGTATGTAGTTTTAAATATGTCAATAAGCCCATGAAATCAATTTAGAGCAAGTTATTAAATTCTAGCAATTTTCTCAATAAAGGGTGTTCAACAGTTTCAAGTTATAGCACAATAACAATACAATACAATACAGCAGGTTGGAAGAGACCTTCAAGTTCATCACTTCCAACCCATCAACCAATCCAACCCACCCAACAACTAAACCATGCAGCCAAGCACCCCATCAAGTCTCCTCCTGAACACCTCCAATGAAGGTGACTCCACCACCTCCACAGGTAGCCAATTCCAATGGGTGGCAACCACTCTCTCTGTATAGTTGAGCAATCTAGAATGAGATTTTCCGGAAGTTTAAATTATGAAGCAAAAAAGGGAGCCTCTGAATTTTAATTCATAGGCCCTTTTCTTTCTCTGTACACTTCTCTCATTAAAGGCAAAGGTGGCATGCAAGCACAATTGCATTTCTAATCAACTGTGCCAAAATTATACGTATTTAGAAAAGACAGTTCTGGAAAGCAGAAGTTCCCATAATTTGAGAAACAGATGTGTAAAATAATATTGAAAAAAAAAAACCCACCATTCTTCTGAGCAAAGTTAGGAAAAACTCTTTTTGCTGCTTGAAACTCAATATTGAATTTCAGGTCACAGAAATTGCCAGAAATGAGCTGCAGACAAATTGAAACTGAAGGTTCTTATACCTTTGACCTAGATCTCATACAGACATCTCTGGATATATAATGTTAGGCCACCTATGGTTACAAATGCAAAACCATAAATACTTCAGTTAATCAGGTATGTATGAACTCAGTAAACAATAATGAGAATATTTTCAAGACTGAAAATTGTCCCTCTGGTTTTAGTTTTTCTGAACTTTTGCTGATTTCCAAATAGAAAAAAAAAATAAAAAAAGAAAAAGAAAAAAGAAAGGCAGCAGTAAAATACCACTAAAGAAAGGCTATCTATAATCTGTTGTCAGTTTATCTGAAAATTGTGATAGAAATCTCACATGATGTTCACTCTAAAGAACATGGCTAATTCACGAAATAAAAGCTCCCAGTTTTCCGTGCTTCACTTTTTATACGTATGACATTCAGTGTTTCGCATCTAATAATTGACTATGCAATTAAGAAAAAAAAAAAAAAGGGTGGGGAGGAAGGCTACAGATATAAAAGACTGTGCCATATGCTTTTATTAATAGCTAACATCCTACTGCCAATTGGGTTTTGCAAAGCCAGCAACCTTATGTACGCGAGACAGTGATTTTCACAGAATCACAGAATCAACCAGGTTGGAAAAGGCCTCAGAGATCATAAAGTCCAACCAGTTCCAGCAATAGTCCATCAAATTCCAGTAATAGTCTGACAATGCATGAACTCTGTAGTTGCATTTTATTACTCTAATCTTTGTTTATAATAGAAGTAAATAATCCAAATGAAGAGCATTCCACTATGCAGGGCTGATGGCTTTGCAATAAGGCAGAACCTGGCACCAATGACTGAAGCAGCGGTCTATTGAGGTAAAAACCAGCACTCTGGTAAGTGTCTTCTGATTTATAGACCTTAAGTTGGCTTTTTAACCTCTGAGTTATGAAAACCTGCACCATAGAAAGGTCTGAGAAGAAAGGCATGTAAAAAAGCCCAGAGAAAACCTCCTAAGACATTTTTAAAGAAAAAAATGTCATATCTAATGTCTAAATATCTAATATCATTTATCTTGAGGAAATCATCTCATAGCTGAATTTTAGATATCTTAAAACATTTAATAACTTTTACCAGTAATGAATCTTTGTATTAGCCATACGACCTCTAAAAGATCACTTTTGGGGAAAAAATATTTAAGATTGACTCTTTGTTTTCTTACATAAAATAAATGGACTTAAAAAATATTTACCTTGCTAAACTTAGAGATTATGTCAAATGCAACACAATACATGTACTTTGGTGTCAGTTGTATGATGAATATACTAACCTTGAGTGACTCTGGTCCTTGGGGACAGACACTAAGGTCTTCCATATATGAAATCCAATAGTTAATTCAATAGTTAATATTTAATAGCAAACTGCCCTGAGAACTAATGCAACCCTTTTCCAAAGAAATTCTAAATACAGAAGGCAGTTTTATATTTGTATGTATGAATAATCATTTAATAAACAACGTTATTTGATTTTCTACTCTCCCTGCAGCACTGAATACATGGATAAGTAGGCTTCTGCTCACAGAGTTCAGGTGATGTTTTCACCAACGGACTGGTATTGTCAGATATGTTAAATATGTCCTGGTACAGTCTCTGAAATCAGACTTTGCCAGTTCTTTTGCCAGTCTAACTAACCGTCTCATGAGGTCATGAAGAGATGCATGTACTTTGTAACAGGTGAGAAGTGGTTTGTATATTCATTAACCAGGATTTATGGACCTTGTATAAAATTATGTCAAAGAATAGTAAATAGTGCCATTGCCTCAAAGTTACAGTCCAGAAATGGAACTAGGAAATTTCATCAAAATTCATTCAGATAAAAACCCACACATCTTATGTAACTGAATTACAGCATATAAATAAAAATACATTCATACACTAAGTGCAATGTCAAATTTACCTTTAGCTGTAAGAAAATTTCAAGGCCTCTCAAAACTTTCCACACTATTCAATCTGTGCAAATTAAGCATCTTTTGAAAGAGATCAGACTCCAAGAATAGAAGTAGTCCCAGAGAATTATAATTTCTACAAGAGTTATTGCACAGTTCAGCATCATACTACATGTATGCCCAGCATCTCCTTCCCTAATGCCTGTTGCACACTAGAAAGTTTCTTGAGCACTGAGAGGGATTGGCACTTCTTTCCAGTCTTCACAGGATGATCAAGAATGTAACATGCTCCACTCTATTAATCTTTTCTTTCTAAATACGAGTTTACAGGAGAAAGAAATCCTGATATGTGCTTCCTTCTTATTTCTCATATGCCTGTAGTAGTCTGTCAAGTCCTTTCACTGATAATACGTCATGTAAGGCCAGGTACAGGAATTTAGTGTGCTGTCCTCAGAGGCACTATATTTTTCAGTGTTGTCTATAGTTCACTAATAGGTTCAGATACTTTTTATTCATAGAATTTTAAACACAATGATCATTAATATTTAAACTACTAAAAACTCCTTATCAATATTTTGACCAACTAAAATGATCTGGAGAATGACCAAATTTTCCATTATAAAACTTAACCACCTGAAAATGCCACCTCATTTTAAAGACTATTTCTATCAGCTGTCTAACTGTCTACATAAGGAAGTTCTTTACTGAAATATAAAACATTAACCATAAGTTTAAAGCTCTTTTTTATTTATTTTTTTTTTTTCAGGGGTTGGTGTGGGGGTTGGGGAAGGTAGGCAGATGTCTTTCAGTTTTGTATAGTTTTGTTAAAAGAATCAGAAACAAATGCATTCTTTGTAAAATGATCTGACCTCTTCACCATATATAACTTTCGTTAGATGCTGCATGCAAAATCAGCAGGCAGCAAGGAGAAGTTGGGCATGACGATTCACAGGTCCAGTGTGACCTTTAGTAAGGCAATGTAGGCAAAACCTGCGAGTTTCTTTCAGTCCATGGACCTAGATGTAAGTTTTTACTAAATAATTTAATTTTACATCACCATAAGACAGTTTCCATTAGCACAGTATAGCTAAGATATAAGATAGCAAACTTAAATCATTGCAAGACAAACTAAAGTATCACTGAAAAGTTATCTTCTGTGGAATTATAATTTCAACTTTCAAGTACAAAACTCACCCCCAGTAAACAATCCAAGACACTGTGTTCTCACCTAGACAAAAATTATAAAACCTGTTTTACTGATCAAGTTGATACAGAGCTCCAAAAAAAGTGCAAAACATTTTTAATATGGAAAACTTTCTTAGCTTCCAAATTCCAGTGCTTCAAAATCATTATATCCAATTAACATTAAACCCTCCAAAATGCTGTTGAGAGAGCTAAGGACCACCTGCAACTTTAGGTGCATGAGTTTAATTTTAGTGACATCGCAGGTGAATAAAAATATTTCTGTATCTCATAAATTTGGTACTAGTTTAAATAATGATTTTAATAACATTTTGCTCTCAGATACTGAAATAGAGTCATTAAAGTATATTATAATAGCACAAACTTCTGCTTGAACAGAAATATTGCTGTTTTCTTCTGCACTGAGAATGAAACCACTTTTTGCTTTTAAGTAAAAAATTAATGGAGACTTGAAAGGAGCCATAAGTACAAAAAATTGTACTCATTGTAATAAAATAATCCAGCAACAGTGATAAGAAAAAAAAAACCCAAACAACCGGTGTGTGTGTGTGTGTGTAAAGGATAGAGAGAGAAAATAGTTATCAAAAAAAAAAAAAAGGAAGCCTAAACAGGGAAAATTGAAAAAAAAACCCCAGTGTTAGGAGCCTTATGTAAATAAAAGAACCATTTGTGCCTGGTATTTCAGAAGAAATTGTTCAGGAACAGTTCATCCATGTGAAAGTCTGAGTCATGTAAGGCTGCCAAGGTCAGTGAGACCTCTTGTGATCAACTTAGTTAAGTGCTGGCAACACATGTTAAACTGCCATGGAGCAAAGCAAAGGTGTAGACACTACAAATCCTATTACTTATACATAGTAAGGAATGTCCAACACATTCTGTTATAATACCTCTACCATACTGCTTTCTTACTGCTCTCCTACACTCTCAACTCCAACACTAAACTGATCTCAGAGATCCACCATGACATTGTGAAATAAAATAAATAAGATAGATAAATAGCTATGACTTTCATAGTAACAGCTATGACTTTCAAAGTGATCACATTAAAGAGCTTGAGAAATTCCTGCTATAAGCATGTTTCATTTTGCCTGCCTTGACCCTGTATGTGCAGAGCTTCTTGCCCATGCCAAGTGTGAATTTCAGGCTCATTAATAGTAGTTGAAGCATCAATAAAAGGTTCAGGATCAATAGTTAGCTTATTTCTACTATTGCCTGAAGATCTTACATGAACTTTGCCAGGATGCTCCTTATGGCACATGTGGAAACTGGCTCCAAGTGCCATTGAGCCGAGGCATATGCCTGTTTGTACATGGTTTGCAGCAACATGTTAGAGCTCCAGAGCTACACTCCCTAAAGCTTCAACCTGAATTCAAGGTGCAACAGCCTAATATGGCTGGTACTGAGGAGGCAGCTGTCTGCAAATGCTCTTTCTAATAATCAGGAGGAGGAAAGTGATTCCTGCCAAATACAGAGACCATGAGTCACACCAACATCTTTGTCAGGTAGAAAATAAGACTGGAAAAGGGAACTAGAGGTGGGGATGGTGAATTCTGCTGAAGCATGTGTTTTGCACAATGAACATGATGAAAGAAGACACCTTAGACAGGACACAGACAAAGCTCTAATGTAACTGTAAGATTCTTGGTGGAACTTCAGATTGTTACTGCTGTGGCTATTTCTTCCTGTGTGACTCCTTATGACGCAACACTTTCTGGGACCAAGGTGAAATATTTGGAGTGGCATTCCTCTCACAACATAAAGAAACTGGGCTAGACTCCAAGTCAGTACACAAAATGCGGCATTTCTAGATAATGATTCAACTGATCATTTATACGTCTGCTTCAGGATAAGAACAATCTCATCATGGAAGGACCCATTTCTTTCCCCTGACAGGATAAGTCTATTTGATGTGCTGTCTACTCCAGAGTTAGGCAAGCTAAGCCCCACTCATTACAGTGGTATGGGAAGGACTGCAAAATGCTCACAATTGACATCCAAAAACTCCAGGAAAGATCAGAGCTTATACCATGTTCCATTTCCTGAAGATCTGGAAAAAGCAACATCCAAAGAACTGTCAAAAATACCTTTTATAAGATACCTTGTAAGGTTCTTTCAGCATGTTACAAAATGGAAATAAAAACACCTACTTACTTTGTAAGGAAGTAGGGGGTGAAACAATTCTCAATGTTACCCTCTGCTACCTATTTCAATAAACAACAGAAAAAAGACCAAAAGTAAAGCAGTACTTCTGTTGCCAGAATAGGGTTTATATCATGAAGCAAAAGAATTCCCAGAATCGCCCCTTAGAAGAAGAAAACAAATAGTGAACAGTCTCTACTGGCAAGTAATGGAAAAACAAAACCAAAACCCAAACAAACACCTCATCCCAATAGCACATGCTCAGGGAATCAAGAAATGTACCATGTGTGTATATGTCCAAAGGCAGGGAATTGAAGTTAGCATGTAGTTTCAGGTACAGAATTTCCTGCTACTGAGTGCCGTACCCTGAAATTTTAATATACTTTATTCATGCTTTGTGTGATACTTACATACTACACAGGTTGTATAAGTATACCTTTTGTGTAACTTTCAAGGATAGATTGTGGGTGAAGTATTCAGAACAGCAAAGAATTTCAAGAAATTGCCATTGTAAGTTCAAACAAATTTTGCTGCCAAGAAACTTCAATGCAGCATTGCCTGTGGTTCCACCCCCAGTGTTCCTTCTCAGCCTGTACACTACTGAATCAAAAGAGCTCACATAATGTGTGAAATTTTAAGACAAGGGGAGGTATGTTTGTGATAATTATTCCACTACTAAACATGTTCTTTTTCAGAAGTTAGCACATATATGTTCCCAAATTCTGTTGCCCTTGTCTTATTCTACATTTAATTAGTTCTTAGAAAAGGCGAACTAGAACACTCAAAAATTAGGGATTTAATCAGATTTCTAAACATGGAAGCTTCTCATCAACCCTTTAAAAACATAATTGCATCAAACAAAATACACTCCTTCCCCAGTCACCAAAACTCCTTTAACTTCAATATTTTACATTATTTCCTTTTCATCTACCTTTTTCCTCCTAAGAAAAACTCTTTGCCTTGTTTGTTGAATACAGTCACCTCAGATTAATCTATTATGAATTACATCCAGCTGAAATTATTTTCAGGTAGTGAAGGAACCTTCATGATTCTTTCATTACATTCCTGCTTTCTTAAGCCAGTCATACTTTCATTGATGTCCTTACTCTATTGAGTCTAGCCACAAAGATAAATATTATTTGTTAGGTTTACCACAGCAAGCATCTTTGGGGATATTTAGCTCCTTTTCAAGGTTTGACTAGGATGTCTTACCACCAAATCTAATGAACCTTCGATATGTTCACTAATATTTTCTCTCAGTTTTGACATATGGGAGCATCTTAATGAAACTCTTGTTGAATATGGTGACAGGTGCTTTATATATATAAATAAATACAACTATAAATATTTATCATATATTTCACAAACCATGAAAAAAAAAGTCTCTGTAGATGCTTTAGAGGAGGGACTACCATTCTACCTGGGAGGTGCAAAACATATAAAAAATTAATACCAATTGTAAAAAAAAAAAAAAAAAAATCAGCTTAATACCAACAATTTGAAAGTGTTTACCTTTTCCATTTCCCTCTTTTGTTCTACTTTGTCCCTTATACTGAGTAGCTAGACTGGGACAGGTGGTTAACACTCTATGGTTGAACAGAGAGATTAGTTAACAAAAACATTTCACTTCAGGTTTGATCCTTGGATCACTCAAGAGCTCAGCTCCTTACCAATCCAACTCCAAGCACTTCAACCAGTGCCCTCTGTCAGTTAAAAGAGCTGACAGTTTCTCCAAGTTGCTTTTTCTAGATTGTTGGAGAAGTTAAGGTAAGAGATATGATATCAAGTAAAAGAGCTATACTCCTTTCTTTTCTGTTTCAGGGAGGAAGGCAGACCAACAAGGAAAAAATCTCTTTTCTCCAATATCCTTCTTCCCAGGGTAGCTTTATGAAAAAAGAAGATGGTGATAAAGCAGGGAAAATGGATTATGCAGGTTTATGGCTATATGCAACAAGGGGAAAAAAACCAACCAACCAACCACAAAACAACAAACCCCCAGAATCTTACCAGAAGATGAGAAGAACTGAATTAGTGGGAAGGCATGAGATACTATGAGTATGTAAGGAAAGAAAAAGGCAGACAAGCACCCTGATAAGTGGTAGCAAATCTATTCATACTCTGTCATATGAGTAAATCTCAACATTTTCAATTTTGCTTGGTGGGGTGAAGATCTTGAAGTGAAGTGCTCAATTCATTAGGTACAGACTTGGCTAGATTGTGAAAGCATTTTTAGATGGAACTTCAAGATTTTGAATTCTGAAAACAACCTCTATTTTATAATCAGGGGAAGCTTTGTTTTCCCAAGTCAAGATTTCAGTGTTTACTCCTGGAAAAAAAGATGAAAACCTTCAATTCCAGACACTGCAGGGAACTTCTTGCTGAATTGAAACATTCAACTTTTTTAAGACTCACTTACCACCATTAGGAGAGACTGAAACACGTGCTCAGAGCCCATCTTACTCACCATGTGTCCAAATCAGCTTGATTCTCATCTCGCACTGATTTTACATTAATGGAACCTGATTGATTTCAGGAACTCTTCTCTCTCACAGTAGCACAACTACTACTATTTATTCCAACTGAAAACAAACCCAAAAAATCCTTATAATGAGATGCCTGACCTGAGTAGTATTTACTAACTACATGCCACAAAGCAATTCAGTTCCTGTGTACTGATTAGATCTCAGTTGCTTCAGCACAAGCTCAAGAATGTCAGAAGACAATGAAATGCAAAACTGGAATATGGTTGGAAACTAGATTTTCATTCACCACGTTTTTTAAGCCCTTCTTAAGTGTAATTCCTAAATTCTGCTACGATGCCACTGGAAAAGATCCAGCAGTTTCATCACAATGTGCTGTCTTGATTTTCTTTAACAGCGACTTTTGACTAATTTACATGCTTCTTTTGGGCTTTGCTCTAACTGACACCTTTATTACATGACCTTTATTCTGGATAGCCTCTAAGGCACCATATACAATAGCCACTTCCACACCACTACCTCAAATACAAGCCAGCTGACGTTGGTCCCAACTGCTGGATTTGAAACTTCCCCCTGACCCTACAAAATTCCATTTAAAAGCAAAAAAGACGAAACTCTCTAGGTACTCAGGATCTAACTCAGGACTTCTAACTTTCATTCTGAGGAAGATGGTGCAGTGTATTTTCTGCTTAGAAAAACAATTTAGCACTGACACAGTTAAAATATGCTTCAGAAGTGGGCAGCAAGAATGACAGCAAAAACAAGAACACATGAAACAGAGTACTGCTATCAGAAGCACTAGCTATTTGCAGAAATCTTATGTCAACAGGACCAGTAAACAAGTGTTAATATTTCTAGTGGAAGGAGCATCCATGGGGAATTCAATGTAGTTAGCTGCACAGAGCAAAGAATCAGATCGGAGAGGGAATTGTGTCAGCTCCAGCGAGTCGGCAGTATGTGGCTGTCAGGAGTGTGAAATGGAGCTGCTTCAAAGCTGAGTAGGCTGTGACCTGAATGCTGCACATCCATGCACTCAGTGTGAAAGGATCAATGACAGCATTTGCTGGGCTCTAGTCATCCCCTCTGCTAATGAAAGCAGTCCTGAAAGGCATAATGCAGGGCCTCTAGGCAGCCTAAAGCCTAGCATTAGCTGAGTGTTGTAAGCTTGGCTGGCGAGAGCACTGAGTACCAAAGACCCCCTCCTCTGTTGCTCTACCCCATCAACTCCTCCCGGCTGTCTGTTTAGTGTCACTCAGCTGGAATGGATCCCGTTAAAGATCTGATGCTTAGCAAGGACTCAGAGGTGTCTGGAACGTCTGCCTCTAATCATAAACACCGCAGCTGGCAGTGATGTGGTTGAGAAAAAAAATCACCTTGATCCAGCAGCATACATTCCCTTTGATGTTTCTGCAGTGAGTTCACTGCCCAGAGAAAAAGGTACTGCTTTAAAAAAAAAAAAAAAATCAGGCTTGACATTCTCAAATCATAACCATATGGCTCTCAATTCCAAGCTTAAAAAACAAAACAAAACAAAACAAAAAAAAGGCCACAGCACAATCCCAGGAAAACATAACATTTTGTTCTGAGAAACTCAGGGAAGAAGCATCTGACAATGATAACATGAAGCAGGTTTGGAAGATAATGGCAGTTGGAGAAGAAAACACTTTCAAAAAAACTCAGACTGCCACTACCAAAAATGGAAGAAGCCTTCTGCCAAAGATTGCAAACTGTGGTGACCTCAAGCAAGAGACTGTAGCTGATTCAAGGGAAAAAATGAAAACTTTTCAAAGACAACATTGCTTGTGCTCTGCCACTGTTTATAAGTGCCTTATGCCCTCTTGCCTTTCGGGGTGGCCTGGTAAACACAAGAGCTCTTCTGTATTTTCCTCTGCCACAAAATTCTGTTAAATATTCAACTCTATGAATATTTAACCACTGAGGTTACAAAGCAAATTGTGAATCTGATGCAAAAAGTATATTATTTATTGTGCCTTTTCTTTTTTCTTTGCATCTGCCCCTGTGTTGCATATATGATCATTAAATATTCAAATGTCCATTTTCATACTGCTTGAATTTCTTCAATGAAAAATAACACCATTTTTCTTGCATTGATTTATTTCTAGACACGAGTGCTAGAAATACTGTTTGCTAAAAATGAGAGAAGACTGTTACTTGTGTTCTCTCACACATATGTGCCACTGTTTTCTTATGCTATGCCATCACATGCTAATACAGATAGAGCCTGATGTGGACAATCTTACCACCATGTATAGTCTAATTTTGTTTTCGTTATTCACAGCAAGGGAGCATTAGAATTAAAAATTAAGTTCTTTCAAAGGCTATATGAAAAAAAATGGCATGCTAGACACACTGATGCAGAGGCTTATTTGCTAGGGACAGATAGAATAATTTGGAACTAACTTTGAGAACGGTCTCTAAAAATGCATCTTCAGAATTTGCCCCTTTTTGTACAGTGAAATACCTAGCATATTAACATGTGAAATGAACAACTGGCACAAAAGCAACTGCAAATTGTCATTATGGGGTATTCAAGAATACTTATTTTTTTCTTCTTTCTGGCTGTTCTTCTAAAATGTCCGTTTTGGTGCTTTCATGTTACTCACAGGTTTATTTTCTTCTCCAGATAAAAAGACCAAGTTGCATTCCTGAGAATCAGAAACAACGCTAGCAATCATTCTGTAAAAGAAAACTAAAGATGACTGCACAATTTCATTACCGCTGGTATTAAAATGCACTCTTTGTTACTGTGGCTTAAACTGATCAGAGCCATCTTGACACAACTAAAGCAGAGAAGTGACATACTGTGTACAAAACACAGAGTTCAAGAGTGAGCACAAATTGAACTACCATGTTATGGCTGGAAAATCTGGGAGCTGTATACCAAATCTATGTGAGGCTTCACAGGCTGCATGCACTGACAACTTTCTCTGCAATTTTCCCAAATGTTGCAGATTCAGATAAGTTTCAGATTTATTAAGTTTATGAGCAGTTGTGCAGTGTTATGCACTATGCATGTGCTTGCAAAGTAGGAAGTGGCTAGCTTGACTGCGTTCTGAATCATCAGCGATTTAGATACTCCTATATGGCAATTTTTCTCTGATCATGTTTGTAAGCAAAACAGCATACATCATGGTGACCTGTTATATGACTTGATTTGCAAAATGTCCTGGATTGTATGTAACAGGCAGGGTCAGTTAGGCCAGCACAAAACTTTAGGACAACTTAGCAGTTCAGTCAGGAAACAAGTGTTTTACAGCATTTACAAGGCTGCAGTTTGAGGATGCATTCAGTCTTCCACTTCTAAACCAGCTCAAAGCTGCCTTCAGACAGCTCACTCACAACATGACAGAGGAGGTAACACCTCACACCAACTCTCTAGTGACCCTTCTAGATGAATCAGGAGAGAAACTGACAAGCTACAAAGGCATTCTCAGATGAAGGGAGGCTGGCTGGCTGGAAAGTTCAGGATGAGACACAGAGGTCAAACAGAAGTCTTCAGGGATCCAAAACCTCATGTTTCCTGTACCACTCCCCCTTTAAAGAGTGCACCAAATTCTGTCAAAGTGCTCAAGTCTTTTTACTTATTTTACTTCTATATAATGTAAACCTAAGCTTGTTTTAAAATTAATTGCACAGTGATTAGAAACCATTTAACTTGGGCAGAACCATAAATTTCTGATACTAACCATAAATTCCTGATACTGAAGTCCAATTTGTGCAGATCCTTACTCACAAGAAGCTCTCTGTTTATTAATCACACTGCTGTTCACATGGAGGAGGAACAGTTTCAAGATAGAACAGAAACCACACTACCATGGAACTCCCTAACTCCCTCCTTTTCTTTTTTTTTTTTTTTAATTTTTTTTTTAATCCCCCACCCCCAGCTGTGAAATGAACTGCCTCAAGTTGATTTGTTTCTTTGCTGATTTTGGCAGTCTTATTGGGAACTTAATTTTTGCGCATAGGTAGCTTTGATACAACTTTGAAAACTTTCCTGCCCACACTCGTTCTATGGTGTCTGCAGTACACAATCCCTACTGCAGAATGGCCTCACCAAGCGGGTACTGGAGAAGTTTATGCTTCATGACGTTTTCTCAAGGGTTTTTCCTTCCCCCAAGAGCTGATTGAAAACAGAAAGAAAAAGCCTGGTTTGCTTGCCCTTTTTTTTTTTAATACCCTGATTCTGAGAACATGTATGACAATACCTCTTGGAAAAGTGCTCCTATCCAATAATACACTTAAAGTACTCCTTTCCAGAGGCATTCACTCATTATATAAATCAAACAAGCATACAAAAACAGACAAAAAGTGACTGGTAATGCCCGGTGAATTTCTTTGCTCAGCTAAGATGATTTGGGTGCATTGTATACAGATGTCAGGTATTTTTATAAAGAGCTCCATTGTACAGGGCCCCACTACTCCTCCGTCGCTCCCAGAACTCCCTTAAAAGGGGGGCCATGGGGAGACAGCCATTCCAGCTGGGCTTGGAACCTCGTCTGAGTCAGGAAAACCACAGCTCATAAGCAAAGAGGAAGCATAATGTTCTACAAGGACAAAACATTAGCAAAAATGTCACTCAGCCCCAGTTCCACATGTTGGCTGCCACAGCCTCTTCCTCCTAGCATGCCCGATTGATATAAATTCCATCTGCTCAGCAGCCAAGTGACAGAGAAGAAATACCGGCATCTGGTCTCTATTGCTGTCAGGTTTTTGTTCCATGTTAGACCTTAGCTAGAAACATATGAAGAGATGAAGGTGCTGGCAAGCAGCTAAAAGGCCGCACTGGCACAAATGAGACTTTCTGATGCTTTTCACACTTCACTCTGGATTTTTAAAGGGAAAAAAGGCAAGAGAAGACATGATAAACTGAGTCTGGAGAGCCAACAGGCCTGGAGGTCATTTGGTGCTTCTAACTTCTTTTTTTTTTTTTTTTTTTTTTTTTTTTGAGTGTTTAAAACTGTAAAGCAAAACAATTTTTTTTTTTTTTTTTAACACAACAGAAGGTAACAAAGTCACAGAAGAATGTTGCTCTTCAGCTAGGTTTTCTTTTCCCCTTCTCTTAAACATCCACTGGTTTGGACAAGATCCACAGGCACTTTATATTCCCCTGAGAAGCAGATGGAAAGTGCCAAATCACTAAACTTTTTTTAACCCCACTGTGTCCAGCAGAAAACAAGCTCTTTAAACCAAAGAGAGAGCAATAAAGTAAACCTGCAACATACATTACTGTCTGAGAAGTGATGCCTTAGTGCTTTTTGAGAGCAGCTGCCGAAGAGGTAGGAGAGAATGTGAGTCAATGTGAATGCCTTTGTGTGTGTACATTCAGAGATCTCTTTGAGCAACAGCTACTCATACCAATGGAGATGTAAGAAAAAAAAAAAACCAAAGATGTGGCAGAGAAGAAAGCAAAAAAATGAAAATAGATTGGCAATAATCGTAGGGACAATTTTCTCCCTGCCATAAACAGTTGGAGCAAAAAAAACTTAGGAAAGCACTGCATGTCCAAAGAGATCTGCTAAACACACAAGAGAGCTAGCCTACAATAACATTAAATCTTTCTAAAATTTTAAGTGCAATCTAAATATTCCAAATCAATACAGAATTTGCTTGTATTGGAATTAAAAACAGAATAATTTTCCATTAATTCCCCTTGTTTCCAGTCCTTGTTGGTCTCTTATGATCCCTTCTGCAATAAAATGTCTTATTTGGGTGACAGGACCACAAACTGACAGAGAGAAATGAAGCAAGTGAACAGCTATCAGAATAACATTATAACACCAACACAAGGGAAAGACAGAGAGAGAGAGGGAGTGCACATGTAAGAGGAGAGCTCTCAAGAACATATAAATATATAATAGAGCCCTGGAACACTTAATAATTAATTATGAAGAAGAAGCTTTTATTTCAACAAAAAGAAGAGCTTCCAACTAGTAACCCCAAGAGAGTGGAACAGTCCAGTATACTCAAGTCCAAAAGGAAGATCCATGCCTGTTCCTTCACAAGGTGAAATTCCCCATCCAGAATCATCTCAACACACTGTCTGCTTCGTGTCCTTAAAGTCTGAAGTGCTACCTACTTCCTATGCTAATTCCCTGAATGCAGTGGAATTTCTTGTCAGAGCATGTAGAGTTTCCTTGGAAGTAAACCCTGCAAGGGAAGTCAAGGACACAGAAAGAACTTCTTGAAATACATTGCAGTAAAATCTAATGCTGCAGGCAATGTAGGCCCACTGCTGAATGAGGTGGGTGCCTTGGTGACAGAGGATACAAAGAAGACAGAGTTGCTGAACACCTTCTTTTTATCTGTCTATATCGCTTCAGACTGTCTTCAGGAGCCTCAGACCCCTGAGGAAGTCAGTAAAGGAGGACTTTCCCTAGGTTGATGAGGACTGGGCTAGAGATCAGCTAAGCAACCTGGAAGTCATTGCTAGGCCACTCTCCATCATCTCTGGTAAGTCGCAGGGAACAGGAGAGGTGCCTGAAGACTGGAGGAAAGCAAATGTCACTCCAGCCTTCAAAAAGGGCAAGAAGAAAGAGTCAGGTAACTATAGACTAGTCAGCCCCACCTCCATCCCTGAGAAGGTGGTGGAAAAACTTATCCATGGCATTATCCTTAGGCGTATCAATGGGGCATGTCAGTCCCCTTATACCAAGGGGAAGTCTTGTCTGACCAACTTGATAGCCTTTTATGAGAACATAACCAAGTGGATAGATGATGGTAGAGCAATGGATTTCAGTAAAGCATTTGACACTGTCTCCCACAGAATCCTTGCAGCTGAACTGAGGAAGTGTGGTCTGGATGATCAGGTAGTGATCAGTGATGTGGATTGGTAAGTGGTTGAAGGAAAGAAGTCAGAGCGTTGTGGTCAGTGGGACAGAGTCTAGTTGGAGGCCTGTGTCTAGTGGAGTCCCTCAGGGGTTGGCACTGGGACCAATACTATTCAACACATTCATCAGTGACCTGTATGAGGGCACAGAGTACACTGTCAGCAAGTTTGCTGATGACACAAAACTGGGTGCAGTGGCTGACACACCAGGGGGTTGTGCTGCCATTCAGTGAGACTTAGGCAAGCAGGAAGAAATTTAATTAAATACAGCAAGTGCAAGTGTAGAGTCTTGCATCTGGGGAAGAATAACCCTATGTACCAGTACAGGTTGGGGGTCTGAGCACTTGGAGAGCAGCACAAAGGACAAGGACCTGGGGGTCCTGGTGAATAGAAAGATGACCATAAGCCAGAAACATTGTCTTGTGGCCAAGAAGGCCAGTGGCATCTTGTCTGTGATGTCCAATGATAGGTCAAGGGGAAATGGCTGCAAGCTGGAACACAGGCAGTTCTACAAGGATATAAGTAAAAACTTTTTCCCTGTGAGGGTGACAGAACATTGAAATCACTTTCCCAGAGAGATTATGGAGTCTCCTTCTTCAAGAACATTCAAAATCTGCCTGGAGGCATTCCTGTGTGACCTAGTCTAGGTGATCCTGCTCTGGCAGGGGGTTGGACTAGATGATCTTTCAAGTTCCCTTCCAACCCCTAAGTTTCAATGATTCTATGATTCTCTCAGTGACTTCAGTGGGATTTGCAGCTAACCCAATAAGTTCAGTTGTCTAACTGGTAAAGATGGGTAATTAGTATTGCAAGATCCCAGAATTAGAGGTCACATAGTCCACTGCTGGCTCACCTCATTCAAGTATAACTTCAGGTAAGTTACTTCTGCTAAGTTAGTAATGCTCACTGAAGTTTACTACTCAACTTGTAGGCAGACAACATGCCTTAAGTGCACACAGTTTAACATTCTTGTGAGGAATTAGTAGTGCACATCCATTAATAATGTATCTCCATACAATGAGTGGTTTAGAGTTTTACAAAGAGTTGTCATTTACACATTTTCAAATAAATTCTGCATAGTACTGCTTTTCTCGGGGAACTCCTGCAGTGGCATTCCTGCAAAAAAGCTCTGATTTTCATTAATTTATTAGAAGTGCACCCAGAAAACCATTACATTGGCAATGTATTCAATCTCAGTACTCCTTGTTTTGAATGCTATCTCTACTAATGTAAATACAGTTCAGTGGTGTAAGTCACCTCATTCTAGTTCCTATTCAGGAAGAAGATATAGCCAAAACTGTCTTAATCCAACAGCCACAAAACTAATACAGAAGCTACCTATATATCTGTTTGCTTTAGAGAGCCTCTCCAAAGCTCTGTCTTTGTTCACAAGACTTGTCTCTTTTTTTGCCTTGACCCTAAATGAATTCTTGTCCACAGACTACACCACGCTTACAGTAAGTTTCTACTAAGCAAAACTGTAAGGTAACAATAAATACTCCTAGCCAGGACTCTTAGGAAAGGAAGTATATTGCTTAAAGAGAAGGGACAACTATTCTGTTATGCAGATTAATGGAACAGAAAATATTAATCTTTTATAGCAAGGTGGCAACCAAAATGATTTCTATCTTCCCTTCCCATGCCCAAACAGATAATCAATACAAAGTCTCAGATGTCTTTTTTGTTCTGTTTCTGGAGGGCATACATCAATGGGGTTAATGCTACAGTAAATATAAACAATAAGACAAACTTTTTAGGATTATACAGCTGTATACACATAATTGCTGCATATACTGGTCCTAATAAACACCAGGTTACACTTCCAGTGAAATCAACGTGGTCAGGTAAGAGCTGATTTAATTTGTAATGTATCTCACTGTCTGGAGCAGACAACATTATGCTTCCTGAAGGCAAGGCTCAGTGCACAGTCAGCAATGAGAGGGGACAGTTGACGTGCGTAAGAGTGGAACCAATCAGCACCACTTCCTGCAAGTTAGAATATGAAACAACACAGCTGCTGGGATGCCTGAATAGCTGAAGGAGTGCATATAAGCTTCAATAGCAGGCCGGAGGAGTGTTCCACTGTGAATGACAAGTGATGGGCCAAATCACTGGGGAGCTACCAATGAGTTATTAATGGTGACAGGTACACTACCTGGGAGACAGGTTGAGAGAGGAAAAAATTATTTATAAGTGAATAGTTAACAGCTGTACCCACTGCTAAGCATTACGTGGATGCCACAAACTGTAGAATTCAAATCTTGGGTTATTCAAGCACGAACAACTGCCTGTCACCAAACTGCAATGCATCAGTAGAAATTAAGGTGGGAGAAATGAGACGAGGGTGGAATGATGCCTTGCTCAAGAAGGCAATGTCATCACAGAGTGCAGATAAGAGCTAGAGAAAGGTTGAGATAACCATGAGATGAATTATGGTTCTTAATAATAAGGATGAATCTGCAAGAACAGCTTTTTAATTTTTCTTGAGGGCTTTTCCAAAAGAACAGATGCTCCATGTGTCCTGTACTTACAAGAATAAATGGGGGAAAAATAATAAGCAAAGGAAATATTTCCAAAGTTTTCTTTTGATACAATAAATAATATATTTCTACTGCAGAGATAATTTCTTCTTTCTCCAGTCTCCTCCCAGATTTGAAAGCCACATTTTTAAGCTCCAAATATAATGTTCTTATAATACAATAATAGTGCTTTGTTTTGTTTTGTTTTCCCAAAGGAATGAAATATTGTACTATTGGATATATTAAATGCGGCCTGGAAAAAAATCTTTGAGTTATATTTCTCTTGTACAATCCTGCATTATGAGAATAATAATAATAAAAAACCCAAAACACCCAAACAAAACACCGTGAAACAATTAAAAAAAACCTAACATCCAAACCAACCAACCAACTAAGACCAACAACAAAAAAACCAAACCAAAACAACCAATAACAAGAAGTCTTCACATCAGGATTTTGGACATGTTTTCACAATGTGAACATCAACCTGAAAGAAACTGTTTCTGAGCCCTGTCCTGCTCCATTGCAAAGACATAACTCAGCAGTAACTGGTTACGTAGAAAAGAAGAACTGAGAATTTGATTGGGGGTTGAGGGATGAGGGATAGTGGGAGCTGATCTTCTCATGCAGTACAGCAGTTAAATATCTTCAAGATCTGTCAGGTATGAAAACAATAGGCAGGTGCTCCACTGACTTCTAGGCTTCTGTAAAGAATAGGCTGGGAATCCCTGTACTAGATGTCTGACCGGAAAGAGATTTTTGACCTCCAACAAAATGTGTCAAACAGAGAATTTTGGGAAAACAAACAAATAAACCAACCAAAAAAAACCCAACAACAACCAGGAAGGATGGGGATAAAAGGCAACAAACTAAATGTTTAAGATCCAAATTCAGTTTTTCTTGAAATGCAGTCTCAAATAGATTGCAAAATGCTAGGAAAGAAAAGAGGGCTAGTCAACAACAGCACCTTGGCTCCTCCAACCTGAGTGGAAGAAACTGTTTATGGCTACAGCCACTTGTCATTCTTTTGCCACAGAGGCATTGTACTCTCACATTGTTTGAACAAGACATGTAATCCAGAAAACATTTACACTTCAAAAGCTTCTGAGGCTTTGAAATATAACGACACTAACTGATTCAACACCATAATTGTTTGTTGGACTCGCTGCAAATCTTTCAGTTCAGGCATTCCAAGGTGAATATCACTAAAAGACAAATAGCCATATTTGTGCATCTGTTAGATGTGGGGATGGTATTAGCCAAGATCACTCATAACTTCCTTTCTGCTCTTCATAAGACTTAATTATATTTCCTCACTTATTTCATTCTAGTTCTTATGGACAAATGGTATAATTCCTCAGCATCTGAACTTCTCACACTATGAATCAATATTTAAACATATAGCCAAAGCTGAGTGAGACATATTTTATCTTAATAATTTGCTCTTTCAATTATTTTTATTAAATACTATGCAGCATGGAAACTGCTTTTCACACAGCTTAACTTTTGGGCATAGAACAGTCACAACACCATTTTTAAAGGTACAGTGAGAGACTGAGTAGCTGAATCTCAGTGGAATTTGGCATCAGTAGCCTATCTGCACGGATATGCCCAGACATTGATTAAATTGATCTTTCCTTTCCTTCCTATCTTTATATTTTTTTAAAATTAAATGAATACATGATAGAGAAGCTGAGCTAAAGAAAACATAAGTGAAATTTCACAAAGAAATGTGAAAACTTAATTAATTGTGCTTAGCAGTCAAAAAGGCATGGAATTTAGAGTACATACAGTGAGCTTAGTTTTGATGACTTCATTTCAATGAAACAATGCCTTACTGCACAAGTAGTTCCACTGCTTATAAGGCAAAGCTTATAAAATACATATCAGAATCTGTCTTTACATGATGACTTTCCTTATTGTATTCGAAGACAGAAACTGAAATGTCAATTTCTTTAATGTTTATTTAGAGAAAGGTCTATGAATTTAGACACATAGTAGCCTGCTGCTACCATGCTCAGAAAAAAACCTAACTTACTTTTTAAAAATCGTATGTGTGAAAAGAATAACTGTTGAAAAATCTCCCTCTCCTACCTTTCAGCAAAACCAAATAAAACTATAACAATTATTATAAAACATACAGTGCACACCATGAGTGTGTTTGTTTTGTAAAGTCAACATGTAACCAGATCAGAATTAATATTCCAAGGACTATACACAACATACATCCAACATCATATTCTTCACAATACCATACACCAAATAAGTCTCCTGCTTTCCTCCAAACAAAATGCAGTACTATTTGTTTTTAAGGGATTAATTATAAATTCTTAAGTGACACAAAGCACAAGCCTCCAATAGCAATGTAAGGTCAGGATTCTAGGAATAAAGGCTGTTTTTTAAACACACTGAAGTCCATTGGAAAGGCAACATTTAACAACTCTTCCCTCCTCTGTATTTGATTCCTAGCTGAACTATGTTCTTTGTGCTACCTCAGTCAGTCATGTATTGACAAGTACTTCACTCACTTTCACAAGCATCCTATTTTTCACAAATTTTATTTGGTAAATTATGTCCACACATTTCAAAGGCAACAGAAACTCACCTCTTAATTTGTATGTACTATATAATCAACTCTCATCCCTTCCAACCCCTAGCATTCTATGACTCTATGAAAGACTTGGCTCCATGTATTGCTGCAGTTAAAGAGCTGTGGTCTGCAGACACACAGCTAGAACAGAAAGGAACTGGAGATGCAGCAGCTAAGACCTTCATTTACTGAGGTCCTGGTCTTCATGGACAAGATCAAACTGACTTGAAGACCTCAGGATGAGAATCTGCTTCATTAAGTGAGTCTCCACATGCAAAACATGCATGGCTTTCAGCCTAGTTTTGAGAGATGTGATAAAAGGAAGTGCAGAGAGAGATGGAGCCTACCCTCAGTGAAAAGTAATTAACAACAAATAAAGTATCTTTACAAACCTACAAATTTTAATTGAAACATACCTTCTCATACAGTTCTCATAACTTGCTATTCATTCGTTTTCAACTAAAGGAAGGGCAATGCTTACAGTAAGGGAACAGTTGTGTGACCTCAGCTGACCAGACTAACACACACACACACACACTGAGAACCTGATTCAGAAAAACATACAAATATATACTGAACATCAAACGTGTGAGCAGAACCCTGCTGAAGTCAAGGGAATTAAGTGTTTAAAGTTCAGCAGGGGCTTATGCACCTCACTGAAACAAGACATGTTCTGACAGTCACTGTCACTAGAGGTGTTTAACAGGGATGAAGTATTTGGTGCCATGATTTAGTCAATTAGATGGTGTTGGGTAATAGGTTGGACTTGATGATCTCAAAGGTCTTTTCCAACCTGGTTAATTCTATTCTATTCTAAAACTAAATTTGGCTCTCTATGGTTTTATGTCTCTAATATCCAATAATCTAAGAACTCTTTTGGTATGCATTTTTATAACCTTTTACCTCTGTCCCTCTAGTATAGTTTCATTAGTGCCTCAAATGTGACTGTTACTTTTCCTTCACTGTAGGAAATATCAGTGTCTCTCTCCGCTACACAAACCCACATACACAAAGCATATAGACTTGGTATATTTGCAGCTTCCTGTCTCTTGAAGTAAGCTGAAAATAGTTTTGCATATCTAGATTAAAAAAAAACAAGGACTTTGTACAGTGTAGTAGCTGCTGAAATTTAAGTACCTTGTATGTACTGAGACTGACCACTGCTGAAGTGAAAGTGAGTACCTTAGAGAGGGACTTAGAGTACTATAATATAAAACAGACTGTGCCTTACAGATAGACATCTAACACCTGGTGTGACTAGTACTGGAAATTCATACTATGTTACAGAAGGTATCATTCAGGCATGAGAGTAGGTATATGCTTGTTTGTGTATGTGTGTGTGTGTATATATATATATATACACTTTTCTTTGTTTCCAAATTTTCTGTTTGCAGCATTTCTGAAGCACCTCAAACTCACTTGATAGTTAAATTCTCACAAATGCTTGAAAGCCCATAAAACTTTCTACTGCACTGACATTTTTAACCTTCTCCAAACAAATCTTAACATTGATATTACAAACCATTCCATTCTAACACAACATATTTTCATTGATCCTGTGGGTTATGAAACACTAAAAAAAAATTTTTTTAAAAAAAGCTTATTTTGTATTCTCTCTAGGAAAAGTGAAAAGCTCAGGCTACTTAGGTCACAAAGTTTACATGCCTAAAAAAACCTGTTTCATTGATTCAATAAGACAGAAAACTCTTCACACCAGACTCCAAGAAAATATACAAGTAGGAATTATGAGAAAATTATGAGAAATTTAACTTTCAAGATGTATCTTAAGCTTATTATGTAAAATCAACTTGCTAGCCATATGTGGCTATGGACAGACAGGCTACTCAAGCCATAGCCTCCAAATAAAGTCTGGAAGTGACCAAGTCAGAATTGGTATTCAGATTTTAAGTGGCCATTGTTGCCAGCTCTTCTGGTCATGTGCACCAGAACATCTTGCATTCTTTAACACTCGGGTTATCTTCAGCCTCACAAGAAACACAACTGTGCAAGCACTCTGCTACAGACATTATTAATTCTTCATCATCTTTCTTCCAAAACCATCTCTGCCTTCAACTGTGGCAGAAAACAGATGTTGTGGATCTTATATCCATTACATCACAACTCCTTGAGCCTACAAAGAGGAGTAAAGAATTCGCATGCCATAGTAATGATACACACAAAACCCAGAATGGTAATATATAGAGAGTCAGCAGACTTAAAAATCTACCTGTTCTACAGGTGGCTTCCTTTTCTTCAGGACAACTGTCAGTCAGTGACAGGTTTCCACACCCTTTCTAGCAGAAGAAATTTAAGACTTCTGGGAGCAGTTCTGGCAAGTTTCATCATGAAAAATCCAGCAAGACTGGATATAAACAGGCATAATTTCCCATACTATAAAAGGTAAATACAAAACAAATGAAAGAATTCTTCCTCTTCTATTTGCTAAAATGATTATTTAAAAAGAATACTGAAACTACCATTCCAGTGGTGGTGATGTTTCAGAATTTGTCTAAAGAACAATCATAATTACAATTTCTGTTTCATTACAGGATCTCAAAGCACTTCATAAACATTAATTAACAACATCCAAGTATTAATTGGGATGATTAGAACATTTTGTAAAAGCCACGGGGAAGGAAAGACATCAAGCTGAAGCACAAAGGACTCGTGCAGCAAGTTAATGTATTAGAGCCAGTAGAATAATATATGTTTCCTGGTTACAAGTTGTGACCGGTTTAGGCTGTGCCTTTAAGAGAAGGACACTTTCTGAACACTCTGGTCGAATATTTTGGTATACAAATGAAAACAAGAGATATGCTAATCCAATTTCATTGGTGGAACCCGGCTGTAGGTTCTGGTTTAGTCTTTCAGTCGGGGGGGGGGGGTCAGTCGTCTTCTTCTTCCCCCTGTACTGTGAGCTGGCTCATTTCTCTCTACAATTCTTGCTAACCAGATAAGAGAAAACTAACTTTTGCATCCGCTTTGAGCTTTAACAAGTTTTCACCCTTTTAATTACCTTCCTTTCTCTTTCTCTCTAACCCTTTTGGGAAAAAGGGGAGGTAGGGAGGGAGAAGGGAGGGGCAGGCCGAACCCCCCTGGCCGCAGGGGGTTGGGGAAAGGTTTCCTGTATTACATACATTGCTGTATACTTCTGTATATATTGTAAATATTGTATATTTTTGTACATATTCATTGCATTCCATATCTGCTTGTAAAATACAGCTTTCATCTGCTTCTCTGGCTGAGTTAGCTGTGGAATTCTTTTGTGTGTGGGGGGAACCTTCCTACTCCACCACATATTTTTAATTGGCGCCCAATGTGGGGCTTGAACCCATGACCCTGGGATTGAGAGTCCCATGCTCTACCGACTGAGCTAGGGACAACTCTAATAGCTCCAACAGTGGCTCCATTTCTAACACTGCACCATGTGCTCATTGCACATGTGGGCATGTTCCCCATAACTAGGGTGCCCCTGCCTCCCGCCAGGGGGAGGAGAGGGGTAACAGAGATAACAGAATCTATTGGGATGTGTACATGCAGTGGCCTGGCACTTCGCAATTTCAGAAGTACAGGGCCTTGGTTGACACAGGAGCTCAGTGCGCCATAATGCCATCAAACTATCAGGGATCAGAGGCTGTAACTATTCTGGGAGTCACTGGTGGATCTCAAGAGTTAACTAAGGTGGAGGTTGATATAAGTTTAACTGGTAAACAGTGGAGGAAGCATACAGTTGTGACCAGACCTGATGCACCTTGTATTCTGGGAATTGATTTTCTGAGAGAAGGGCGTTTCAAAGACCCTAGAGGTTACAAATGGGCTTTTGGAGTAGCATCTGTAGAAGTTGATGGACAAAAGCTGAAGCTGTCTGTTAGACCTGAGCTTTCTGATGAATCTGCAGTTGTGGGACAACACAAGATTCAGGACATTAAATTGCCGGTTGCTTCTCAGACTGTGCATCACAGGCAATACAGAACCAACCGTGACTCTTTGTTGCCCATTCAGAATCTGATTCGTCAGTTGGAGAGTCAGAAAGTCATCAGCAAAACTCATTCACCTTTCAACAGTCCAGTGTGGCCTGTGCGAAAGCCGAATGGAGACTGGCGTCTGACAGTCGACTATTGAGCCCTGAATGAAGTAACTCCGCCTATGAGTGCAGCAGTACCAGACATGATGGAACTCCAGTATGAGGTGGAATCCAAAGAGGCCAAATGGTATGCTACCATAGACATTGCTAATGCCTTCTTCTCTATTCCCATAGCAGAGGAATGCAGGCCTCAGTTTGCTTTCACCTGGAGAGGAATCCAGTACACCTTCAACAGATTGCCAATGGGCTGGATCCACAGCTCAAGCATCTGTCACGCCGTGATCCACGATGCTCTGGAGGAAGGTGGTGCTCCAGAACACATCCAGTTCATCGATGACATCATCGTCTGGGGTAAAACTGCTGAAGAAGTCTTTGAGAAAGGTAACAAAATCATTGACATTCTTCTGAATGCAGGTTTTGCCATCAAGCGAGACAAGCTGAAAGGACCTACCAGAGAGATCCAGTTTCTGGGAGTGCGGTGGCAGGATGGACGCCGACACATTCCAGTGGATGTGGTAAACAGAGTCTCTACCATGGCAAATCCCATGAACAAGCAAGAAACTCTACGTTTCTTGGGGATAGTGGGATTTTGGAGACTGCACATCCCCGGATACAGTCAGATTGTGAAACCTCTGTACGATGTGACTCGAAAGAGAAACCATTTCCACTGGGGACCTGAACAACAAGCAGCCTTTGACCAGATAAAGCAAGAGGTAGTACAAGCAATGGGTCTGGGACTTGTCCGAGATGGTCCAGACATTAAGAACATTTTGTACACGGCTGCAAGTGACAATGGTCCAACCTGGTGCTTGTGGCAAAGAGCTCCAGGTGAGACACATGGATGACCTCTTGGTTTCTGGAGTCGAGGTTACAGAGGTTCAGAGGCTAATTATACTCCAACAGAGAAAGAGATTCTAGCTGCCTATGAGGGAGTGAAAGCAGCTTCAGAAGTGATTGGAACTGAATCACAACTTCTCTTAGCTCCCAGATTACCGGTTTTGAATTGGATGTTCAAAGGCAAAGGTTCCACACCACATCATACAACAGATTCCACCTGGTCTAAGTGGATGGCTCTGATAACACAGAGAGCTCGAATGGGAAATCTCGAAAGACCTGGTCTGGTGGAGGTGATCTCAAGTTGGCCTGAAGGTACCAACTGTACTAAACCTCCAGAGGAGAGAGTAACTCGTGCTGAGGAAGCTCCTCCTTACAATGACCTATCTAATGATGAAAAGAAATATGCTTTGTTCACAGACGGTTCCTGTCGTCTTGTCGGGAACAAGCGAAGGTGGAAGTCTGCAGTGTGGAGTCCAACACGCCGAGTTGCAGAGGCAAAGGATGGAGAAGGAGAATCCAGCCAGTTCGCAGAGGTAAAAGCTGTCCAGCTAGCTCTCAACGTAGCTGAATGCGAGAGATGGCCAAAGCTTTATCTCTACACCGACTCATGGATGGTAGCCAATGCTCTGTGGGGTTGGCTAAAGAACTGGAAAAAGAATGGTTGGCAGAGAAAAGGAAAGGCCATTTGGGCAGCTGACCTGTGGCAGGACATTGCTGATCGAATCGAGAGAATTCCAGTGAAGGTGAGACACATTGATGCTCACATTCCTAAGAGCAAAGCTACTGAGGAACAGCAACACAACCATCAGGCAGATCTAGTTGCAAGAGTTTCTCCAGTAGACATGGACTCTGATCTTGATCTCGACTGGAAACACCAAGGCGAGATATTCTTAGCTCGGTGGGCTCACGATTCATCAGGACATCAAGGCAGAGATGCAACCTACCAGTGGGCTCGTGACAGATCCATAGACATTTCCATGGATGCTATCACACAAGTCATCCATGACTGTGACATTTGTGCTGCTATTAAGCAGGCAAAGCAACTTAAGCCCTTATGGTATGGTGACAGATGGTCCAAGTACAAGTATGGTGAAGCTTGGCAAGTTGACTACATCACTCTACCGCGTTTTCGTTCTGGTAAGCAGTATGTGCTTACTATGGTAGAGGTGAACACTGGATGGTTGGAAACTTATCCAGTTCCACATGCAACTGCACGCAACACCATTCTTGGTCTGGAGAGACAGATCCTGTGGAGACACGGAACTCCAGAGAGGATTGAGTCAGACAACGGAACTCACTTCAAAAACAATCTTGTAAAGAGCTGGGCAAAAGAGCACGGCATTGAGTGGATATTCCACATTCCCTACTATGCACCAGCTGCAGGGAAGATTGAACGCTACAACGGTTTGTTGAAGACCACTCTCAAAGCCAAGGGGGTGGATCTTTGAAAAACTGGGAAAAACATTTGGCACAAGCAACCTGGCTGGTAAATAGTAGAGGTTCAGTGAACCGAGCTGGACCTGCACACTCAGATCTGCTACAGAAAGTAGAAGGTGATAGAGTTCCTGTTGTTAGAGAAAAGAATCTGTTGGGTAAAACTGTTTGGGTATTTCCTCCCTCAGGAGAGGCTAAACCTGTCCGAGGGGTGGTTTCAGCTGAAGGTCCGGGTCACACTTATTGGGTAATGCAAGAGAATGGTGAAATTCAGTGTATTCCACAAAGAAATTTGACTTTAGCTGAAAGAGTTTGACTTCAGAGTGTTGTACAGCTACATTGTGCCCAAAGGAAGAATCCCTGAGGAAATCCACGGTGCATGAACCCTGAGAACCCTGAGAGCCCTGAGTCAACTGAGAGTCCCTGTTTCCCTGTTTCCCTTTTCTTTGCTTCGTCTGCGAAGAGACAAACTGTTTTCCATTTTTCTTGTTTCTTGGACTTCTGAATCATCTACATCTGAGGATAGCCGGAATGGACTATGAACTTTGCTTACAAACTGTAGATATTGTTTTAGACTGGATGGACAGTACGAACAGCCAATGAAATTGTTTAGCAGGGGTGGATTGTGACCGGTTTAGGCTGTGCCTTTAAGAGAAGGACACTTTCTGAACACTCTGGCCGAATATTTTGGTATATAAATGAAAACAAGAGATATGCTAATCCAATTTCATTGGTGGAACCCGGCTGTAGGTTCTGGTTTAGTCTTTCAGTCGGGGGGGGGGGGGGCAGTCAGTCGTCTTCTTCTTCCCCTGTGCTGTGAGCTGGCTCGTTTCTCTCTACGATTCTTGCTAACCAGATAAGAGAAAACTAACTTTTGCATCCGCTTTGAGCTTTAACAAGTTTTCACCCTTTTAATTACCTTCCTTTCTCTTTCTCTCTAACCCTTTTGGGAAAAAGGGGAGGTAGGGAGGGAGAAGGGAGGGGCAGGCCGAACCCCCTGGCCGCAGGGGGGTTGGGGAAAGGTTTCCTGTATTACATACATTGCTGTATACTTCTGTATATATTGTAAATATTGTATATTTTTGTACATATTCATTGCATTCCATATCTGCTTGTAAAATACAGCTTTCATCTGCTTCTCTGGCTGAGTTAGCTGTGGAATTCTTTTGTGTGTGTGGGGGAACCTTCCTACTCCACCACACAAGTTAAGTATTCAAAATTCTAGGACACGGTGCAAAATGACAACCAAATCATAGAAGATATTTCAGCATAGAAAAGTGTATTTCTCAATTAAAATATAAGATTCACCTTTATTAGATTAAAAATGCACCTTAAGAAGTAGAAGGGAATTGTCTGTCTACACTCAACACTGTGCTTACTGCCTAGAAGGCAACGGTAAGTGTTAATGACATTTACCCCTCCTAATAAGAGTCACTCACACTTCACTGTTATTCCTTGTTATTGCTCAGGACAGGCACTAGCACCTCATTGAAAGATCAGTGCTGAAAGGGAAAAAAAAGTTGCCTTGAGATCCCTTGGACTTCAAGAAAAGCAGTAAATCAACTGATGCTGGACAGATGACAAGTTTGATTCCCTGTGGCCCTTCCTGATTCCTAAGTGTCTGTGGGCCTAAATTTCATAAGTGCCTGAAGCCAGTGCAGAAACAGACAATCAAAATCACCCCTAAACTCAGTGCAAGAGGTGTCTAACCTGAGCAAAGCCTAAAATCCATTAAAATGTCATGGTCTGGATTTTGAGTTAATCTCCGATGATATGTAGCTGAATGGTTAATATCACAACCTTATCACCTTCAGGACCATGATCTGAATTTAGCCTGAGGTTCTCTGTGAAGAGATTAGTCTATAAAAGCATATACAATATAACATATATATAAATATATTATGAAATATGTATTAAAATAATAATAAAAATCAAAACTATTAAAATTCGAATGTCTGAGATGCATTGATCAAGAAGAATTGTTTTAATTCCTTTGCTTACTGGCACAACTTGCTCCCCCTCACAAGCACACACATACTTCTCTGATCAATAGCTTTGTGCCCTTTTGTTTTCTTTACTTTACAATAGGTCACTGCACCTGTTACATGAAAATTGAGACAGACAGTAACCTCAAGATCCTGTCCTCAACTTGGTGTTCATATTTCTCATGAACATAGTGTAGAATATATTTTGGTAGAGGGTTTAACACGGCACTGTGAAGAAAAGTGATTTTTGAGCTAGAAGAAAAGCCCTTTTCTACTTTCCCCCTATGCACAGAAATTTGATCTCAAAACCAGAGACCTTTGTCACAGTCATACAGACTCGGAGTCTTTTAGTGATACAAATAAATGTAAAGACCATTTATGTATGTGCATATATGCACACACTTATATACATATTTCACAGAAAAACTTGTGTGATCATAAATGGTTAACAAAAATTCAAATATATGCTGAAGCAAGAAAGCTGGAAATAGTTTCCTCCTTGGCTTACCTGCCAAGACCCAAGTTCAAGGCTCTGTCTCTCCTGCAAGGCTTGATGGCATCACTCACACCTAAATCAGCCTAGGGAGTGAACTATTCCTCCCACCTCCTTCATCCTTCACTCTGATTTAGGTGTTTGTGATTTCGTCAACTATCACATGAGAAACACAGGACCATGAACTCAAGACTTGGCAGGTGAAAAGATTTTTAAAAGCAAGCACACATGGTCCCAGCATATGCCTGACAGACCTTCAGTAACAGCCATTTCCATGCTCTGCAGCCCTGTAGCTGTTCCCAGCTCTGTTAAATTGCATCAGTGGGTGGGATCATAGAATTATAGAATCATAGATCATGGCTTCTTACCCCTGGTACTGTAAGCAGTGCACATTCTAGGTAACACAAACACAGCCACACAAAAGTCTCCAGCCCTTTCTTTTTATTTTATTTTATTTTATTTTATTTTATTTTATTTTATTTTATTTTGGTCTTCTACAGTGAAAAATATTTGTCATTTAAAAGGCTATCTTTGTATTTCTGAGCCAGGTGAAACACTATGGTTATAAAGGCTGACTGCTTGATAGTAGTCATTAAGAACTAGTATCAAGTATACTGCTGTTGATTAGCAGGGATTATACAACCTTCTGCTTCATTACCCTTGCAAAATGCAAGACACAAAGCAGCAATAGCACAGCTCTCCAGCTGCACATATTCTGAAAATCCAAATGATCTCTGCATCTTACTGAGACATCTGTTGTCACGTAACTTTTCAGAAGTGCCATCAAACTCTTTGGACTTAATTTTTATTCTTTTCTGGTTCAAGTGTTAATAGTTGTGATAAATAGAGTCATGTAGCACTAATGTGATTGGTCATGTTAGTATTAGAGGTACAGCATCAAAAAAAAAAAAAGCAGGGAGATGTTAGGCAAGTTAGCGCGGATACAGCGAAAAAATCTGAAAGCACTTCACGTTGTAGAACAAATGACAAATGCTTTGCTTAAACGCACAACAGTTCCCTCTGGCTCAGCAGTTGTGCTCTGTTTCCTATCTCTCTCTTCAGTCCTTAAAGGTTAAGCTTATCCTTTTTTACTCTCTATTTAAAGCAGACACAGGATAGGCACTCCTAGCTTAGTAAAGCAAGGTTTAATATTAAAGAGCAAGGAATGTATCAGAGAATGTTTGTTCTACAGAGGTGAAAGGGAGTCATGCTAAACTGACTCTTGTAGGAGAAAAGAAACTCTTCCAGATGATCACAGCTGCAAATATTAGCATGCAGTGATACTGTGGGAGGAATGGACAACTCAGGGGATGGACACATCACCTAACAGATCTTTTTCATCTCTGTGCTAAAGAAGTAAATTCAGAGAAGGAGAGGCAGTGAGACTGAGTTGAGGCTGAAGAATGAAAGATAAGCAAGAAAAAAGGGAGGAGGGAATGGGTGGCAATGACAAGAGAGTAAGTAATCTGGAGTTGAAAGAGAGGGAGGAGGGGACAGACACAGTGAACAAGAAGGCAGCATGGCACATACTGGGAAAGCAGAAGTCTGGATAAATGTTACCCAGCTCGGTCACTCTGACAGGCACTTTTGAAAAATAATGTTGTAACAAAAGAACAAGTGTAAGAATTAACAAAAATTACATGGAGGGAAAAAATACAAGATAAAAGTGTATCTAACAGAGCTGAGAAAAGTAAATAAAGATGTAAAAGGATAAATCTCTCTTCATTATCAAGTAATTAAATGTGGGTGGCAGGTGTTATGGGAAACACAAGCTTGCAAATGAAAGACTGGTTGTATTTTGGCTTTGTTGCAGCCATTACCAGATAAACTTTATCTCCATCAGTTTTACTGTGCATAGAAAGGGCAGAACACTCATAGAAGACAGAAAGACTAAGAGATTGCTTCTTAAAACACATGGAAATCCTCCAGTGGCCACCGCTAAACACATGCAAAGTATTAGTTAAGAGACTGACAAACAGACCAATGAATGAGGAGTAGTATCAATTGAATAAATACACAATCACTACATAAAAAAAGCCAGACTTTTTCATTAATGGTGCATAAGTATCACCAAACATTTACTGGGCTGCACAGCTAAACTTTTCTTCCCATTCATATCATAATTTGATTGCCTATTTCACTTAATTTTCTTGATCAAAAATATTGTAGCACACTACTTTGAAGTGTTTTTGTTATGAAAGAAAAAATAGAATAGAATAGAATAGAATTACCAAGGTTGGAAGAGACCTTGAAGATCATCGAGTCCAACCTGTAACCACAACCTCACAACTAGACCATGGCACCAAGTGCCACATCCAGTCCCCTCCTGAACGCCTCCAGGGATGGAGACTCAACCACCTCCCCGGGCAGCCCATTCCAATGACGAATCACTCTCTCGGTGAAGAACTTTCTCCTCACCTCGAGCCTAAACTTCCCCTGGTGCAGCTTGAGACTGTGTCCCCTTGTTCTGGTGCTGGTTGCTAGGGAGAAGAGGCCAACCCCTTCCTGGCTACAACCACCCTTCAGGTAGTTGTAGAGAGCAATGAGGTCGCCCCTGAGCCTCCTCTTCTCCAGGCTAAACAGCCCCAGCTCCCTCAGCCTCTCCTCATAGGTCTTGTGCTCAAGGCCTCTCACCAGCCTTGTTGCCCTTCTCTGGACACGTTCAAGTGTCTCAATGTCCTTCCTAAACTGAGGGGCCCAGAACTGGACACAGTACTCAAGGTGCGGCCTAACCAAAGCAGAGTACAGGGGCACAATGACCTCCCTGCTCCTGCTGGCCATACTATTCCTAATGCAGGCCAGGATGCGGTTGGCCCTCTTGGCTGCCTGGGCACACTGCTGGCTCATGTTCAGCTTCCCATCAACCAGCACCCCCAGGTCCCTCTCAGCCTGGCCGCTCTCCAGCCACTCTGACCCCAGGCTGTAGTGCTGCCTGGGGTTGTTGTGGCCAATGTGCAGAACCCGGCACTTGGATGTGTTAAATCTCATGCCATTGGACTCTGCCCATCTGTCCAGCCTGTCGAGGTCTCTCTGCAAAGCCTCTCTGCCCTCCAGCAGATCAACTCCTGCCCCCAGCTTGGTGTCATCTGCAAATTTACTGATGATGGACTCAGTGCCCTCATCCAGATCATCAATAAAGATGTTGAAAAGCATGGGGCCCAGCACTGATCCCTGGGGCACACCACTAGTGACAGGCCGCCAGCTGGATGTGGCACCATTCACCACCACTCTCTGGGCTCGGCCCTCCAGCCAGTTCCTAACCCAACGCAGTGTGCTCCTGTCCAAGCCATGGGCTGCCAGCTTGGCCAGGAGTTTGCTGTGGGGGACGGTGTCAAAGGCCTTGCTGAGGTCCAGGTAGACCACATCCACAGGCCTCCCCGCATCCACCAGGCGGGTCACCTGATCATAGAAGGAGATCAGGTTGGTCAGGCAGGACCTGCCCCTCCTAAATCCATGCTGGCTAGGCCTGAGCCCCTGGCCATCCTGGAAGTGCTGTGTGATCGCACTCGAGATGACCCGCTCCATAATCTTGCCTGGCACTGAGGTCAGGCTGACAGGCCTATAATTCCCTGGCTCTTCCAACTGGCCCTTCTTATGGATGGGCACCACGTTGGCCAGCTTCCAGTCATCTGGGACCTCTCCAGTGAGCCAGGACTGCTGAAAAATGATGGAGAGCGGCCTGGACAGCTCATCCGCCAGCTCCCTCAGCACCCTAGGATGGATCCCATCTGGTCCCATGGACTTGTGGGGGTCCAAGCGGCTGAGAAGATCTCTAACTCTCCCATCCTGGAACAGGGGAAAACGATGCTGCTCCCTGGCTCCTTCTGCCAGCTCTGCAGGCCAGCTGTCTGGAAGCCGTTCTGTCCTGCTAGTAAAAATTGACGTAAAGAAGGTGTTAAGCACCTCTGCCTTTTCCTCATCCTTTGTTACAATATTCCCCTCCATGCCCACCAAGGAGTGGAGCTTCTCCTTGCCCTTCCTCTTGCTATTAATATATTTATAGAAGGACTTCTTGTTGTCCTTCACAGCAGACAAACAAAACAAACAAACAAACCCAAAACAAACAAGACAAAATGAACAAAACCCCCACAAAACAAACAAACAAAACCAAACACACCAACCAACCATTAAATCAAGCAATGGCACTTGGAAAAAAAAAAAAATCCATGACAGAATCTTTACATGCCTTGTGATTGGAGATAGCAGGCTATATTGAACTAGAAGTATGGTATCATCACTACAATGACCTGACATTGTCTACCTTTGAAAAGCTTATCACCTCAGAAATCCTCTTAGTTTTGTTTCCTTTCTGATGTTCCTTATGTTTAAGCAATGGAGGTTGCTTGACAAGCTGTTTAATTAAACAGTTCTTGCACTTGAGCTCGATAGCACTTGACTAGTTTTAAAAGGAGTCAAATGAGTACAGATGAGAAACTTAAGACTAAATTCTCTGAAAGTGGTCAGATAGCAACACAACTCATGCTTTTTTGAAATGTTCCATAGAAAAGCCAGTGGTGGGCAATGTTTAATTTAAGAACAGTAAAATGATTTTCACCTGTTTTTAATACTTTACTGCTTAGAAAGGATGAGGTATTAAGGGACTACTCAGAAAAAAAAATAAATTGAGAATACTATTGTTACAGATGCTCACATTCCTTTCTTTGATCTCTCCCAAAATCTCATAACCTAATTTGCATGTAAGGATGATATGCATGAAAAATCTAGTTGTAGTAATCTAGGACAGCAAATGAGCAAATGACAGCAACCAAGAGCAGATATGATAAATTTTCAGTCAAATATATCAAATATATACATAAAGCTAATTTTTCTTTTAAGATCTCCAAAGTGAATTATTTAATCTGCACTATTTACTTCACAATTTGAATGAGTTTTTTTTTAGTTCATGGGTCTTTTTAGTCAACTAATCTTTTGAAAAAATGTCTTTCTTTCCCCATGCTAATGTGTGCCTTTGGAGAATTTATTCTCAGTTGACTACAGACACTGAAACAGTTATTCTTGCTCAAAAGTTATTTTAGCCCTACAGAACCAACACAGCAATTAGAGAATAAACCACAATCAATCCTGGTCATCATCTGAAGGGTTAAATAAATTCAAAAAGTAGGGACTGTGCCGATGATTTGTGGGCAAAGAAACATGTATGTCCAAGTAGGCAGAGGATGTGATTAATTTCAGAGTTTATTTCTTGCTTTTAAAAGTAGCAATCTTGCTAGTGAAACCATGGAGGCAGGGAAAGCATCATATTCCATTCCCAGTCTTCCCAAAGCACATATATCCGATAATTTTGAATGTCATTACTTTTCTGCATTGACATTACCACGGAAAAGACATTCATTTAGGATTAGTGATTCTTCACCCATGAGCTTTTGTGAGTCATCTCTTGGGCCAATAAAGTGCCCATACATTTTCAACTTTTAGTTTTGACTTGTTTGTTGTTGGTTTTGGGGTTATTTTGGTTGGTTGATTGGGTTTTTTTGTTTGTGGAGGGTTTTTTTTGTTGTTGCCTTGGTGTTTTGTTGTTGATTCAATTTTTGTTTTGTTTTGTTTTGTTTTGTTTTGTTTTTTTTTCACAGCTGTGTGTTGCAGCAGACAGTCTAGAAGCTAAGCCATTGCTTCTGAAGTACTGGCTGCAATCTACTTCTTTTTCAAGGGGATAATGGCAAGAATGGGAACCCTTTAGCTGATTTTGCCAATGTTTTGTTTTGTGCCTCTGCTTCCCTTTTTGTACTGTAAAGATAATATTTATTATCCCCTTTTACACTAAGGCAATACAGCTACTTAGTCCCAAACCAGTGCTGAGCTGCTATGCAAGAAACCGAATCATCATTTTTCAAAGACTCTTCCTATGGCCTCTAAGTTGGTGGTCACGTGTCCTCTTGTTTGTTGAGTAAAGGCTGAATGCCCCAGCTGTTCACTGCTAGTGAACATTGCTATCTTCTTTCTCCTCAGAATGATCAGAGCTAAGTTGCCAATGTTTAGCAGCAGGACTTTTCTAACCTGACTTGTTGAAAGAGAGCCTGGCTAGTCAACAATTACTCTGGCTCAACAGTTGCACTAGCAAATGAGTGGGGCAAAGTATTCTTCAGGAGTGGAACAGAGAATAGCTGGCAAAGTTAACTCTTCACTCAGCTCACTGGAATCTAATCAGGGCTGGAGGCTTTACTTCAGCCAAGTCCAGCCACCAATCATGTCTCTTTGAGCAGTAGAGGCAGAATCTGACTCAAAAAAGCTACTGTTTTTGACAGAATCATTTCTTATCACATAAAGAATTTGTTGGGTTGGCTGTTTGCAAAGAGAAAAACCTGCAGGCTCACTAGCAGTTCTACATTAAATACAGTAACTTAATTCCTTGAGATAGCTACCAGATAAACAGGCCTAGAAACTGAAGTGCTCTGGATGCTCATGAAGCACAGTACAGAAATATTCCCTGTACAGTAAGGTTTCTTTGAGGATCACTTCGAAAGATGAGAGAGCAACACTTCATCTAAAAAATTCTCCTGTGAGCAATCTGAGGAGACCGTTAACCAAATATCACTCAATGACATTTCAGAGATGCGTATCTATTCACCAGAAACTAGGTTTATTGCACAGAGGCCAAAGAAACATTGCCAGATCTTAATGCCTTTGAGCCATTACTGGCAATGTTGTGGCTGTGCCCTGATGTGAAAGGCGGTATATCACATTACCTCTGCTGGCTTCAGAATTCCTTTGCTTCCTGTGCTCCTTTAATGCAGCCACTGAATGAAGCAACAAATACTGCATTTTTCTCTGCCCACTGCATTTTAATTTGCTGTTTTGAAACATTATTAGTCAAAATGAGAGTATTACAAATAATGCCACCCACTTTGCAGCACTAATGCGTAACTAGTGAGAGACACTGGTTTCTTCTTTCTCAAGTGGAGCAAACAGTGAAGTTTTCCTCAAAAGTTACTGAGAAAAGGTATTTTTTTTTCAGGGGAAGAAGAGATTCTTTATGGATCTTGAACAGAGAAGAAAGTATCTGGCAATAACAGTCGATACCTCTAACCTAAGATTTGGTGGGGCTTTTTCCCCTGCAAAAATGCTCCATTTAGGGAAAATGTTAAAATATTTTAACACTTTCATCATGATTCAGGGAAAATTCAGTACATATTGATGTCTCAGACCTTTCCAAGGCATGAAACACCAATCTTTCACCAGCTGTACAAACCTTTTGCACTGTGGCTAATTGGTTTGTGAACACTGGAACTAGGATTAAGTATTCTGGAACTTGTCACAAGTATTGCCTTTCCCTATTCTGTTATTTCTCTTAGTCTTGCAGAAGAGACTTAGGTTGCAGAGTCTACATATTCCAAATAATGTCTCCATCCCCCCGCTTCATCAAACAGTCATATCCATCATACCACCAAGTTATAAGTTCTAAATGCTATTTTTATTAGGCAAACAAGACAGTTTACTGATTAACACATTACAGGTACAGCATTACCGCACATTTAAACCTTTCCAAGAGACAAATATGCGTGTATTTGATGTACACTGAGTGTGTATAATAAAAATACCAGCATTGACTAGATTTGCTTATAATTTAGACGGGTTTGCACAGACAAGTTAAAAAGAAATATATTTCCAGACTGAGAGGCAGATATTCCTGAATTTGCTGTCTAAAAAAAAAAAAAAAAAAAAAAAAAAATCCCATAACTCTACATATTCTGTTCAAAGGAGTTGTTACCCACTTTTCCTGTTTTATCCAATAGTTTCAACAGTGTTACTTTTAACAAAATACTTCTAAATTATCAGTAGTTTGATTATTTTTCCTAAGATGTCTCTTAACATATATCTCATTAAGCAGTTTTCCTTAATGCCATATACCAAGATTCCTAGCTTCAGTGGAAAGAAAATGCATTTCTCACCCAGAGAGGCTGTCGAGCTATTCAAAAGCTGTCTGGACATGGCCCTGGGCAAGCAGCTCAAGGAAGCCCTGCTTGAGCAGGTGGTTGGACAAGATGACCTCCATTCCAACTTTGACCAGCCTCTGCTTCTTTGAAGTTAGAGAGCTAAATCAAGAGAAAGTCTTGACTATACCTATCATAGGTCTTCATTCATCCACTAACACAATCCCCAGCGCAGTGCTGGCCATTCCAATGCTTGAAAGTGTGGGAAGACGGCAGCTGCCCTTAACTTTCACTGATAATTGTTCTCCTTTAATGTTGTTGCTGAATCTAATAATGGTAAAAATCATGCTTTGAGGGGTACAATGCAACTGAGTTTTATCCAGATAAACGGAACTTTGACCTAATATTGTACCACAGGCCTTTACACCACTCAGATGCATAGGTCAAAACCTCACTCTGTCTAAACCTCTATGTAATTATATATTATAATAAACTATTGCATATATTAAGATAATGTCAGCAGATAATTAAAAGAAAATCCACATAAGACTGATTCTATAACCTTTAGGGAAAGAAAACTACTAATTTCAGTCAGTGTCCTTGTCTGTAAGGGACACTGAATTAAATTTTACACTCATAATGTATTATGAGTTGCTATTAATCACATTTAGTGAACTGCAAATTTACAATGTTATATCATAGAAGAGATGCAACTTAAATACATCTTCAGCCTTCTTGATTAGTAGCATTCATAATCCAGGAATCTAAAATATGATGCAATATGTACATAATGCAATATATCTCTATGTATATCTATTATATAGCTATCTAAATTATATAATGTATCTAATATCTACATATACATATTCACACATGTCTTATAAACATCTATAGGAGTCTACTATATAAGTATCATGTATATATGCTTACATGTAAGTTTTGTATTGACAATAAAAAAAATATGGATTCTTCTGTATTTGAACATCTGTAACATTTAGATTTTACAAAATAGATGCCTAAGGCAATACTAGAATAAGTAAAGAGCTCCATTCCGTGTATATCCTGATAAGAATAACAGGATTTAAAAGTAATAGCTTTTTTCTTGCTCTTACTCTAGAACTGATCTAAAATTCAGAACACTTTTCTGTGAAAATACCTGTACAGAGCATTTAGTAAAATATTTAAAAATACAGAATATGAAGGGAAGGTCAAATTACTTCCTCCACCTGGAGGACAGAAAATTGAAGATGAATTAAAAAATACAGACGGAATTCCTCAGAGCAAGGATAAAGATTCACATTATTTTCTGCGTAGTGCTATCACTGCCTAGGAAAATAAAGAAATAAACCATAAACTAGAATTCTTCAGACATGTCCACTTCAATAAGTCATTAACTTCTAGAGGATGCACAGCTCACACAATATCAGTAGTAAGAGAACATGGAAGCAGGTAGTATTAGATCCTCACTCAGAAACAGTCTTAGAAAATGTAATAATTCACTTAGGAACCCAACAGATTATTAAATTCTTCAGACAAACAATCATACATATTTATGACCACACTTACAAAGCAAGCCTTTCCATTTTGTTGTTTATTTTCTGCTTTGTTTGCTTATTTTATCTTAAACAGTCTGCATGTTACTATTTAAAGCTACCTTTTTAAAATGGCCTTATAAACAAGATTTTCCTGTTTGTACATTACACTGTATGGATACTTCCCAACAAAACCATGGTCACAATCCTATCTTGCCTACCACCATCATTTCATCTACCCCTTATGAGATATATTGCTAAAGGAGGAAAGAAATAAAGCAGGACTGCCTGACTTGGATCTTAGTTTCTTAAGTAAAACAGTAGCCCTTGAAAACTTGCCAGTTGCCTTTGATGACCAAATCAATCTTGCAGCCAGCTAACCTCAGTATTTGCAGTATTTAAGGTATTTCCTACAATAAGAGTAAGCAAGTACATATAAACTCTACAGTACGAAGGAATCTACATTTTTTTGAACTGAGGAAATATTGATTTTTTTTAAAAAGTTTTTTCTAACACCATCACTACTCTTCAACATGCCACACTAAATTTACTTCATATCCTTCTACCCATTTGGTGCATAGTCACTATGTCTGTATGAAAAAAAAAAAGTGGAAAAATCAGTTAACTGAGTTTGGAAACATGCTCTGATTTATTTCCTACCTGAAGGATGTAGCCTCGAACATAGTCTCGAAGTGTCCAGCCTAAACCATGTAGAATATGCAACACCTCCTCTTGCTTCAGTACACTGAAGAGTCGATCAAGCAGTATCTTCAGTCTCACAGGCACGGCCTGAGTACCATAAAGCATCAGGCTGCTGATGTCAAACACAACATTGGACTGCACAATCTCCACTTGAGTTGGGTGGTAGAGGTGCTGAGTACTAAGCTTGTCCAAAGCTGAAAGAAAAGAGAGTAAGTATAAGAGAAGAGCTAAAGGAAATAACACCAAAGAATTATCTTTACACGTCAGTTTGAAAAATCCTCACAAACAGAGAGTGGTTTGGGCTGGAAGGGACCTATAAAGGTCATCTAGTCCAAACCCCTGCAATGAGAAGGGGCATCTTCAACTAGATCAGGTTACCCAGAACCCCATCCAAACAGACTCTGAATGTTTCCAGGGAAGGGGCTTCTGTGACCTTTTGGAGTAACCAGTTCCAGTGTCTCAACTACTCTCCTAGTGAAAAAAAAAGTCTTCCTTATATTCATTCTAAACCTACCCTCTTTAGTTCAAAAACATTGCCCCTTTTCCTATCACAAAAGACTCTTCTAAGGAGATTGTGCCCACCTTTATTGCAGGTTCCCTTGAAAGACTGAAAGGCCAAAATAAGGTCTTCCTGGACCCTTCTCTTCTCCAGGCTGAATAACCTCAACTCTCTCAGCCCTTCTTCATAGGAGAGGTGTTCCAGCTCCTTGATAATCTTTGAAGCCTTGCTCTTGACCTGTTCAAGCAGGTCCATGTCTTTCCTTCTTCAGAAGGGTGGAGAATAAGTCTTATAAGGACCAGCTGAAGGAACTGGAATTATTAAGACTGGAGAAGAGGATGACGAGTGGAGACATTGCTCGTTACAGCTACCTGAAAGGAGATTGTAGTGAGGTGGGTGTTGGTGTCTTCTCCCAAGTAACTAGCAATAGGATGACAGGAAATAGGCTTAAATTGTGTCAGGGAAAATTTAGGCTGGATATCAGGAAAAATTTATTTCCAGAAAGAGTGGTCAAGCATTGGAACAGGCTGCCTAGGGAAGTGGTAGAGTCAGCATCCCTGGAGGTGTTCAAAAAAAGTACATACATGGCACTTTGGGAAATAGTTTAGTGAACATGGTGGTGCTAGCTTGATGGTTGGACTTGATGATCTTAGAATTCTTTTCCAGTCTTAATAATTTTATGATTCTATGTCACTGATGAAGGTATTAAAGAGTACTGGTCCTGGTATCTTCACAGGTGCGATGGAAAACAGGCCTAGTTTCCAAAGGTCACAATTAACTTTAATTCCTACAGCAGAGGGGTGCTCAGCTAAGTGTCAGAGACTACAATACACACGAGTTCAAAAGAAATTACAGAAAAGTTATGATTAACTGATGATTAAAGCTGAAGCTATGCAGAACTGATTAGAACTACTAAAAGTTTGAGGCTTACCCTCTAGCTCAAAACAGGGAAAACAGATATGCCCCAGCCTTTTAAAAGTGGTAAAACATAGCCTCCTGATTTACTATAAGTTCTATCATGAATTCCCTGTTATGTGATCTGGTTAGTTTGTTTTATCCTTCTGTGTGATTTTCATGTTATTCACTGCTACCTGAACAATTGAGAGATGAGGGGAGGTCTGCAGGATGAAAGTAACTCTTACCCCCTTGCAGCTAAGTGTGATGAATTGCGTATGATGTCACACACTTCACGTTCCAGATTTAAATTTAATTTTCCTTCCATTTCATAGCCTATGTTGCAGTACCTAAGCTTCCCACTGCTTTCTTTAAACAAAATTTTCTGTGCTTTTAAAATAATTTTACAGGGACTTCCTCTCCTGTACTTTGGTTTCTTCTTGCTTTACAGTCACTGGAGAGTTCATGTACTCTTGATAAATTGCTTTCTTACATACAGAGCGCAAAGACCCTTATCATTTACTCACTGGCTTCATTCAACACATTTACTCCAAGGAATATTTCATCAAAGAGTTCTGGTTTCCTTGTACTTCATTTCTCACAGCTGATTTGTCTGATCTTTCCTATTCTAGTAGTTAAGTCAACTTTGAATCAATAGTTTTAAATACTAATTTAGCATTCAAAAAAGATAAAGAATTGGCACACCTAGGGACTACAGTCCTATGACTCTCCACAGGACATTTATACTGCAGAATGTGAATGGTGGGATTTTTCTTCCCAAAGCTCCACTTCCCAAGTACTTTAGTCACGTAGACTTCATGATATGGGACTGATATGTTCAAAAGGTCTACTGAATGGGATTTGATTGAAGCTTAAACAGTCAAATACTTTCCTACTTTTTTTTTAGCTCCTTTTACATATGGTAACTAACATTTATAAACATAACAGGTGTGTCATCAAAGTACTCAGCTAGAAGAGCATATAAAATTTATTTTGATATTGTGTAGGCTCTGTTGTATGTGATGATAGGTCTATATGTGTGCCTGGGGGGCAAAGCAGCCATTTGAAGGAGGAGTGAAACTAAGCCTATTATTATTATTATTATTATTATTATTATTATTATTATTATTATTATTATACTACTGCTATCACTCACAATTAGAATCATGCAAATAGTATTAGTGTTCACAGATCTAACACCTTCAACCTGACAATCAAAATAGTTAAATAGATCTGGATCATCCTGAGCTTTCTTCATTCACTCTCACAGAGTAAGAATAGGGTCCAAAAAGCTTAACTGGCTTCTCCAATTTTATACAAACTTATACCAGGGTTAAAACCTAAATGAATATCTTCTGAATATTCAATAGTTTGTAACCACTGCATCATACTGTATTTCTAATATACCTGAATATTTAGTTTTGTTTATCTTAACAGTAGATCCTATGCCTGAAGTGAGGAAAAGCAAGTTTTCCAGCTAAGGACTTGGCTTTCTGAATATTTTAAGGTCACGATTCTGCCATGTCCAGAGTCAGAATGACTGTAAAATGTCTTTATCTAGAGACTTGAGGGTGGGTTATGAAACTAACCGCTAGAATGGGACTACAAAACTCTATGAACATTTATACACTTCATGTAATATGGCCACTATGAAGATACTGAAGACTCTGAGATGGAACAGAAGTTTGAAAAAACAATTTAAAAGAAAAGAAAAAAAGCCCTTTTAAGTCACTAAGCACACTCTTTGATCACTGGACAGAATTTTTTCACAAGATATACTGTATTATTCCATTTACCTGCAACATTAGTTTTCAAGTAATATTACCTATAGACACCTACTTCTCAAAACAAGGACACAAATAAGAGTTAGTCCAGTGTTGGACTAACATTCCAAGTGACTGTGAAATTATCTCCAGTTTTAACTAGTGAAATTATTCCACACATTATGTAATACTCTTATCCTTTTGAAGTACAATATAGGATATGCGCTGAAATGTGTGATTTAGAACACAACAAGCATCTAGAGTTTTCATGGGTGTGCAAGAGCATTTGCAAATTAAAGACAGAGGTCATGCTATAGACAGAAAAAAGAAAATAAAAGGAAAAAAAAGGGAAAAAGCCATAAACAAACAGAAAGAAATACATGTGGACCCATAGGAGAAATACTAGCATGGTAAGCATGTGAAATTCTCTCAGACTATTGAAACCCCTTGCACTTGGCAGAGAAATTAAATGTTTTGCTATAATTTGTAATTAAAAAAAAAAGTATATCCTGTTTCTATAAAAGTGATTGCCAAGGAAATAATTGACAGTGTGTGATTTCACAAGTGCTGAGGAGATTTCAAGATGAAACATGCCATATAAAAGAATGAGTTTTATCATACCTGAAAAGTGACATAAACAGATGTGTCCTTATTAAGAAGGTATCAGAGACTGAACATCATAAACCATACATTAAAAGTCCCATCCTGGTGCCGCAAGAGGTATTACTCATACTTCTTAAGACCTTCAGTGGGCTCAAAATTTCACCCAGAAAAGTCTTAACATGTTGGTGAATGGCTGCAACCTGCACAATCTTTTCCAAAAGCATGGCTATGATGGGTTAAGCTAGGTATTTAAACAAAGAAGTCTACCTTTTAAGAGTCCCTTTGGTTCTTAGTGCTGTCCCAGTAGTGTGCTATTCTTAAACTCAGTGAGAGTGGCAAACTGTTTGCTTACAGAGGACAAAGAAATCAAATGAATCTTAAAATAACATACTTGCGAAGTAATCAAAATTTTTGTAAAATAGCCTAGAAAGACTCTTGTCTTTTACTTTAACAACATCCATCTGAGTAGAATTTCCATGGTGAATTCTAAACTTTGAAGCACTGGTTACAGAAATTTTAACTATTAAAAAAGGATGATAAAGATGACATTACAGAAGATTACCTTCAACACCTTAAAATTACTAGTTGTATAATTAGTGTAGGAACTAGGAACCCTTTGGTAATTTTTTTCTTGCCTAACTCTGAATTATCAATCCAGCAGCCTAATAATTTAGATAATTTAGAATATTTCAGTTGGTGAGGACCTACAACGATATCTAGTCTGACTGCCTGATCATTTTTGGGCTGACCAACAGGTAAAGTATATTACTAAGGGCATTGCCCAAATGCCTCATAAACACTGACAGACTTGGGGCATCAAACACCTTTCTGAGATGCCTGCTACACTGTCTGTCAACCCTCTCAGTAAATAAATGTTTCCTAATGTGAAACTTGAACATCACCTTGTTGGCTTATCCACTCTTTACCTTCTTGAATAGCAAGGAGAATTGCCCAAATTTTACAGACTCTGCTCAGTATAATCTGAATTGTAAAAAGAACTTTGACAATCTTAACGTTGCAGCCTGTGATATTCTTATTTGTCAAAATTCCAGCAAAACCACCCAACTTCGGACCTATTTGTAAGAAAATTATGAACAAAGTCTTCTGTTCTGTTTGTGGTTTTGTTTGCTTTTGTGTTTTGTGTTCTGGGGTTTTTAATGTGCTAAAATAGGGAGGGAAAACTTCACCGTTTATATTTTACTGGGGTTTTGGGACCCTGTGCAATTCAAAGGAAATTAAATACAAAGGACATATTAAAATAAGGCTCAACAACTTGTTCAATTTATCAAAAGACAGAAGACAAAGAGGAAATATTTCATTTCATCTATACTGTGACCAGTTCACAGGCTCATCTTTTCTTCTCAGCATACAGTGGCAAGGTCAACCAAACTAAAAGCTGTGCTGAGTCAGTTCTGTTTCTGTTAAGCAGTAGAAACACAAGTATGTAGTCATGAATTTTGTACTTTAGAGGTCTGAGTGTTGGTGGGTTTTTTTAAATAGCTACAATAAAAATATGACACTTTGCCTTTACTGAACATAAAATAATTTTAAATATTCCAGTTTTAATGCAATTGGAGTTGCAAATACACTCACCTATAACTAATTTCCTGACCCTGTACAAATACTTAGGTATCCTAGAGAGGGATGAAAAGTCCTAGTGAAACTTTCTCTCAGCTGATTTGCCTGGCCGTGTATCTCAGAACACCACAGAGAACAGTCAGTAGGTTGTGATGTACAGGTTGTTACACATCTCATTCCATTCCAGTTTTAAATTGGAGCTTTGCGATAGTTCAAAACTGGATTTTTCTTGCATGCTCTCTAGCCAGGTTTCTATCTTACAAAGAGGGATATGGTTGGATTACGTATACATATACTCATTATAATATAAAATTTTATAAACATCATTATCTTTCCAGATTACTAGATTTGTTCAAGAGTCAACAAGAAAATAAAAAAGATGCCTTATGTATCATAGTATCATTGTGTCAGTCAGGGTTGGAAGGGACCACAAGGATCATCTAGTTTCAACTCCCCTGCCATGGGCAGGGACACCCCACACTAGATCAGACTGGCCAAAGCCTCATCCAGCCTGGGCTTAAACACCTCCAGGGACGGGGCCTCAACCACCTCCCTGGACAACCCATTCCAGGCCTTCACCACTCTCATGGTGAAGAACTCCCTCCTCATGTCCAGCCGGAAGCTCCCCACCTCCAGCTTCATTCCATTCCCCCTAGTCCTATCACTGCCTGAGATCTTGAGAAGTCCCTCCCCAGCCTTCCTGTAGGCCCCCTTCAGATACTGGAAGGCCACAATGAGGTCACCTCAGAGCCTTCTCTTCTCCAGACAGAACACCCCCAACTCCTTCAGTCTGTCCTCAGAGGAGAGGTGCTCCAGCCCTCTGATCATCCTCGTGGCCCTTCTCTGGACAAGTTCCAGCACCTCCATATCCCTCTTGTAATAGGGGCTCCACAACTGGAGGCAGTACTCCAGGTGGGGTCTCACCAGAGCTGAACAGAGGGGGAGAATCACCCCCTTGACCTGCTGGCCACACTTCTCCTGATGCAGCCCAGGATCTGATTGGCTTTCCGGGCTGCAAGTGTACATTGAGAGCTCATGTTGAGCTTCTCATCCACCAGCACCCCCAAGTCTCTCTCCTCTGGGCTGCTTTCCAGCCAAGTCACTGCCCAGCCTGGATTTGTGCCTGGGATTGCCTCGACCCAGATGCAGGATCCTGCACTTGGTCTTGTTGAAGCTCATGAGGTTGGCTTGTGCCCACCTCTCCAGCCTCTCAAGATTCCTCTGGATGGCATCCCTTCCCTCCAGCATGTTGGCTGCACCACACAGCTTGGTGTCATCATCAAACTTGCTGAGGGTGCACTCAATGCCACTGTCCATGTCACCGAGAAAGATGTTGAACAAGACTGGTCCCAGGACTGATCCCTGAGTCTGTGTCCAGACAATAACAGACCTTTCCAGCCTTTTTCTTTTATTTATTTTTTTAATCTAAATAACTGAGCCACTCTTTGCAGCAAGAGAAACTGAAATTGGCAGACAGATTATACAATACCAACATAAAAAGATTTCATAATAGGTTTGCAACAACAGCATGTCAAGTATAGTAAAACAGATATGAGATTATTAATGGCACTGTAGTTTGCTGTTGATTTTAGTGGACCACGTGAACAGCTTCCCATGGAGATTCCCAGCTTTATTTCATGGAGAAAGATCTTGGAATCTTAGTGGACAGCAAGTTCTCCATGGGACAGAAATGCGTCCTTGTGGACAAGAGGTTCAGTGGTATCCTGAGGTGCCTCAAGAAAAGTGTGCCCAGCAGGTCTAGGGAGGTTCTTCTCCCCATTGGCTCTGCCCTGGTGAGACTACACCTGGAATACTTTGTCTAGTTGTGGGCTCCCCCATTCAAGAGAGACTGGGATCTGTGGGAGAGAGACCAATGGAGAGTCACAAGGACAATTTGAGGACTTGAGCATCTCCCCTATAAAGAGACACTGAGAGCCCTAGGGCTGTTTAGTCTGGAGAAGAGGAGGCTGAGAAGGGATCTGATCAATGTGTATAAATATCTGAGGGGTAGGTGTCAAGTGGAGGGGGCCAAGCACTTTTTGATGGTGCACAGTGATAAGACAAGGAACAATGGATACAAACTTGAACATAGAAAGATTCATCTCAACATGAGGAGAAACATTTTTACAATGAGGGTGATGGAGCACTGGAACAGCCTGTCCAGAGGTTGTGAAGTCTCCTTCTCTGGAGACTTACAAAACCCACCTGGATGCATTCCTGTGCAGACCACCCTGGGTGATCCTGCTTTGGCAGGGTTGTTTGACTTCCAACCTCTAACATTCTGTGATTCTGTAACTTCCAGAGTTCACAACTTTCCTCTTTTCAGTCAGCCACAGAAAAAGAAGTAAAAAACCATTTCAGAAATGTCAGGGAGCTAATGAATGACTGAAATGCTGGAGAGACAAACTAGTGCAGTGGTCTAAGCCAGCCTCTGTCATCTCAGCTAATCATATTTCAGGATGCAGTTTTAATACCACCTGCAACATACTGTAATGTGGTGCATTTTGTATGTAGTGCATTGTGGAAAAAAAAACATTCCTCAAAAATAAAAAGCATGGTTAGAAACTGACTAAGGACAAGAAAACTTGCCGGTGTCCACTGAATGGTTCAAATATTTTCATGGGGGAGGAAACTATCCCGTTCAACCCTGGCACAAGCAGGGAGAGCATGGGACATTAATATTTATAGAGGTGTGTGAACATTCTGAATCAATCTGGGTACAAATTCCATCTACAGAAGGGCAATGTTCAGTGATGTCCATTTTAATTATGTCTTCATACCTTTCACAGTTTAATTCAGATAGAAGAGAAATCTTCACTAAGATTTTAAGAGGTAATGGGTAAAAAAAACAGATTTTCCCTCTGCCTTTTACTGTATTTAAAAACTTGAAATAGAAACCATTTGCCAAATGCATTTAGTCTCCGACAGAGGGACACATATGTGATCTTCTAATTTACAGCTTGCATGTACAGATGTAAAAGGATTTTTAATAGCATTTTAGAATTAAATGTGTGTTGATAATAGGTGTTTCAAACCCAAACACAGCAACTAAACTGATAAATGTCTTCATGCCTCACCATGCCTTGTGCTCTAACAACATTTTTATAACAGACCAAAAAAGTACCTCAGCACTTCATTTGCATGCACACAAAATATGTTATTAAAAAAGAAGTCTGAATGAAATATTTCATTATTTTTTCTGGCTATGATCTGATTCCAAGTTGAAACATTTAGATTACTACCAGGTTTATGTAGCCAAAAGCAGAACCACAGTTTGTTCTTAGACATTGCTTGCTGTCTGCAAATTTTTTTATCCCTTTGCAAAACTTTGAACCCCATCCAGCTTTGACACACTGCCTCTTCAGTTAATAACTATCAAGTTTCCCCCTGTCTCCTGTCTACTTTTCTTTCAGGCAATTGCGCACTCAGCACCCCAAGATAATAACACACATCTATAAGATAAAAGCAATGGCATTAATGTAATTGTCTGCCTTTCTCTCTTTAGCCTAATCTTTTTTTTTTTCCTTCAGTTTTGACTGCCTCTGTGACACCTGTTTTTGTCTCCTCTGATCCTACGACAGGTTTTCCGCTGACAAGGTTTTTGCCTCACAGAGATTCTGCCAGACAAGACCATAATAAAATATGAACAACTGCTTGTCAGAGTTTCTGCCAATGCTCACATGGAACAGAGAAAATTGAAAAAAGAAAAAAAGAAATTTTTTTTTTTTTTTTTTAAAGGGGCCCTGTGCTGGTCGCTTTAGGCCTGTCAGGAAAACAGCCTCCCTAGCCAATTCCTGCAAGCCAAACAGGTGTTTTCTTTTATGTTTTCTTTCTATACAAGAAACTATTTCTTCAAGAGTGGAAAGCATGATTACAGAGGTAAAAAACAACATCACAGCAAAAATAACAAAAAACCAGAACAACCCACACACAAAACAAAACCAAACCCCAAAACATAAACAAAAACCCACAAAAAAACCCTTTCAACTAAAGATGGTTAGACCTAACTCTGTGTAGTGGTGCTTCATGAGCATGTTTTTAATTTACAGCTGTCCTCTCAAAATAATGAATAAATGTTAGGCGTTTCTTCCCTCCTCCATCTTGACAACTAATGTGTTCAAAGGAACAAGATGTAAAGGACCTTCATCCCCAGTTCTGAATAAAACATCTGTGTTACTAGACTCTTCTTGCATGGGCATACTGCATGAATGAAGACACCTGACTATAGGGTCTGTGACAGCAAAGATGAGACAGAGCATATTCTCTTCTGTAAGCTCTGAATTTTGCACTCCTCTCCATCAGTGTCTGTATTTGTGACTGTTGAAGGAGGACTTCATTATCTGATGGAGATACACACACAGATTAATCATGTGAGCATCTCAACACAGACTTAAAAGAATGGAATGGAATGGAATGGAATGGAATGGAATGGAATGGAATGGAATAGAATGGAATAGAATAGAATAGAATAGAATAGAATAGAATAGAATAGAATAGAATAGAATAGAATAGAATAGAATAGACCACATTGGAAAAGACATTTGAGATCATCAGGTCCAACCTATTACCCAACAACATCTAATCAACTAAACCATTGCACTAAGTGCCTCACCTCCAGTGATGCTGACTCCACCACCTCCCTAGGCAGCACATTCCAATGGCCAATCACTATTTCTATGAAGAATTTCTTCCTAACATGCAGCCTAAACCTCCCCTGGCACAGCCTGAGAATGTGTCCTCTTGTTCTGGTGCTGGTTGCCTGGGTGAAGAGAAGAATCCCCATCCAGCTACAGCTTCCCGACAGCAATAATGTCTCCCCTGAACCTCCTCTTCTCCAGGCTAAGCAGCCACACCTCCCTCAGCCTCTCCTCACAGGGCTTGTGCTCCAAACCCCTCACAAGCTTTGTTGCCCTTCTCTGGACACGCTCCAGCAACTCCACATCATTCTTAAACTGAGGGGTCCAGAACTGGACACAGGACTCAAGGTATGGCCTAACCAGTGAAGTGGCCACACTATTCCTGATATAGGCCAGGATGCCATTGGCCTTCTTGGCCACCTGGGCACACCACTGGATCATGTTCTTCCAGCTAACAACCAGTACCCCCAGGTCCCTTTCTGCCTTGCCTCTCTAGCCACTGTGACCTCAGCCTGTAGCACTTTATGGGGTTGCTATGGCCCATGTGCAGAACCCGGCACTTGGATGTGTTCAATCTCATGCCGTTGGATTCTGCCCATCTGTCCAGCCTGTCGAGGTCCCTCTGCAAAGCCTCTCTACCCTCCAGCAGATCAACTCCTGCCCCCAGCTTGGTGTCATCTGCAAATACCCTCATCCAGATCATCAATAAAGATATTAAAACAGGATGGGGCCCAGCACTGATCCTTGGGGGACACCACTAGTGACTGGCTGCCAGCTGGATGTGGCACCATTCACCACCACTCTCTGGGCTCGGCCCTCCAGCCAGTTCCTAACCCAGCACAGAGTGCTGCTCTCCAAGCCATGGGCTGACAGCTTGTCCAGTAGTTTGCTGTGAGGGATGGTGTCAAAGGCCTTGCTGAAGTCCAGGTAGACTATATCCACAGCCTTCCCCACATCCACCAGGCAGGTCACCTGATCCTAGAAGGAGATCAGGTTGGTCAGGCAGGATCTGTCCTTCCTAAATCCATGCTGGCTGGGCCTGATCCCTTGGCCATCCTGTAAGTGCTGTGTGATTGCACTCAAGATGACCTGTTCCATAATATTGCCTGGAACTGAGGTCAGGCTGACAGGTCTGGAATTCCCTGGTTCCTCCTTCCAGCCCTTCCTGTGGATGGGTATCACCTTGGCCAGCTTCCAGTCTTCTGGGACCTCTCCAGTGAGCCAGGACTGTTGAAAAATGATGGAGAGCAGCCTGGCCATCTCATCTGCCAGCTCTCTCAGCACCCTAGGATGGATCCCATCCGGTCCCATGGACTTGAAGGGATCCAAGTGGCTGAGCACATCTCTAACTGCTTCCTCCTGGATCACACGGGAGCTATACTGCTCCATGACTCCATCTGCCAGCTCAGGAGGCCAGTTGTCCAGAAGACAACCTGTCCTGCCATTAAAAATTGAGGCAAAGAAGGTGTTAAGTATCTCTGTCTTTTCCTCATCTTTTGTTACTATGTTGCCCTCCGTGTCCACTAAGGAGCAGAGGTTGTCCTTGCCCCTCCTCTTGCTATTAATATATTTGTAGAAGGATTTTTTGTTGTCCTTCACAGCAGAGGCCAGTCTGAGCTCTAAATGGGCTTTTGCGTCTCTAAATTTTTTCGTACATGACCTAGCAACATCCTTAAACATTTAATGGGTAACCTCTCCTCCCTTCCAAAGATTCATTCAGAATCTTCAGAAGTTCATTGCCTATCCAGGCTGGCCATCTGCCCCAGCGGCTCATCTTCCGGCACATTGGCACAGCCTGTTCCTGTGCCTTCAAAAGTTATTTCTTGAAGTAAGTAAAACTATCCTGGACCCCTTTGTTTTTAAGTGCTGTTTCTTATGGAACCTTCTGAATTAGTTCCTTGAGTAACCTGAAGTCTGCCCTCTGGAAGTCCAGAGTGGAGGTTTTGTTGCTGCCCCTCTTACCTTGACTGCAAATTGAAAACTCAATTATCTCATGGTCACTGGACCCCAGACAGCCTCCAACCACCACATCTCCCACCAGCCCTTCTCTGCTTGTAAAACGAAGGTCAAGCAAAGCCTTACCCCTGGTAGGCTCAGACAGCAGCTGTGATAAGAAGCTATCCTCCATATGCTCTAAGAACCTTCTAGACTGTCTCCTCTCTGCTGTGTTAAATTCCCAGCAGATATCAGGCAGGTTAAAATTGCCCATAAGAACAAACTCTGGTGACCTTTAGACAGCCTCTAGCTGCCTATAGAATAATTCATCAACTTCTTCATCCTGGTTGGGTGGTCTATAACTGACTCCAACCAGGATGTCAGACTTGTTGACCTTCCCTCTAATTCTCACCCACAGGCACTCCACTTGATCATCCTTAATCCCTAGGTCCATGGTGTTTAGAGCCTTCCTGATGTACAGGGCCACCCCTCCATCCCTTGTCCCTCTCTTGTCTCTCCTGAAGAGCCTGTAGCCATCAATTACAGTGCTCCTGTCATGTGAGTCGTCCAACCATGTCTTTGTGATGGCAACTACATCATAACTTTCCTGCTGTAACAAGGCTTCCAGCTCCTCTTGTTTATTACCCATACTGCATGCATTACTGTACATGCACTTCAGCTGGGCCACTGGTTTCACCCCTGACTCCAGCTTACCACCCCCAGACTCCTGTCTGGGGGGACTGGTTTTGGCCCCTTCCCCTTTGAAATCTAGTTTAAAGCCCTAACAATGAGACCTACCAGCTCCCTTCCTAGAGCCCTTTTCCCTCTGTGGGATAGGCTGTTCTCGTGTGCTAGGATTTTGCTCCCCCTCTGGGGCAGATATACTCCGTCTGTTGCTTAGCGGACCTGGTGCCAGAGAAAGTTCCCCAAGACTGAAAAACCAAAAATTCTGTTGGTGGCACCAGCCTCTGAGCCACTTTTTAATTACACCTGCTTTCCTGCTCCTTTCAGTATTGCTTCCTGCAACTAAGGGTATTGATGAAAAAATTGCCTCTGTCCCTGACCCCTCAGCCAGTTTTCCCAGAGCCTTGAAGTCCTTTTTGATTGCCTTTGGACCTCTGGTTAACAACATCATCACTCCCTACCTGCATAACTATCAAGGGATAGTAATCAGAGTACTGTACCAGACTCGGCAGCCTTCTGGTAACATCTCTGACCTGGGCTCCAGGAAGGCAGCAGACTTGCCTGTTGGAAGGATCTGGCCGACATATGGGGCCCTCTGTTCCCCTCAGGAGGGAATCACCAATAACGATTACCCTCCTCTTTTTTTTGAGGGAACAAGTCCTGATGCAGGGGGCAGGCTGTTTGGCTTTAGGCAACACCTTGCATGGTGTGTCTTCTGTCTTCTCATTCACCTCACCCTCAACTTCCAGTGCCCCATACTTGTTTTGCAAGGGCAGCTGGGAAGGTGAGGGGGTTATGAGGATTTTACTTTGCCTCACCTAACAGGGAGCTGTATCCATTTCCTGCTGCACCTTGGGTTACCTTCCTCTGCTAGGGGAACCTGCAGAGCCTGGTTCCTCAAATCCAACTCCCTTTCACATTCCCTAACAGTCCTAAGTCTAGCAACTCCTTCCTTCAGTTCAGCCACTAGATTAAGCAGATAATTGAGCTGCTCACACCATGCAGGTGTTATCTCCCTTGTCCTCCATTTCCAGTGCCAGGCTCCAGCACTCTCTGCAGCCAGTTGCCTGGACACCTGCCTGCTTAAGTTCAACCTCAGCCTGGGTGGACACAGATCTTTTGAAAACAGCTTTGCAGCGAGTTGCCACTATCCCTATCCCTGGCCATGAGACCTAACTGGGGAACAATTGAGGAATGAGCCCACATGACTCAGCACCTCCCTTCCTCTGGTGAAAGCACCGCCCCTGCAGCAGTCTCTGCCCATGCTGTGCCAGCCTCTCAGGAGAGAAAAGACTGGCTCGAGGGATGGGGGGACATGCTGGTCTGCACCATGGCATGGTGCTCGGATCCTGCCTTGGTGCGCTGCAGTTGCAGCTTTTGTGTGTTTTGGTATCATCTGACAGCTCTGCCAGAAAGAGCAAATACTGATTAGTTCATGGTCTCACAGCCCTGAGTGCATGGCCTTCATTATACCAAGTAGCCTGACGAGAGATGCCCACCTTACATTCTCAGTCCTTAAGGCCAGGACCTCTAGCTCAAGCCTGGACCATCATTCTCTGTGGAATCCTGTCATCTAGATGACCCTCAGACGCATGTTACAGCCTGGGCTTCAGCCCTGTCTCTCACCCCATCTTCTTTTGTTCCTGATTGAAGCCTCTAGATGGAGGATCCTTGACCTGACTTACTCCATTGTGATGTCTGAGATTGTCAGCGGACCCAATTACCAGGCATGGTTCTATGCACTGTAATCAGACCTCAAGGAACTGTACCCATAATGCAAGCAAGGCCAATGCTGGAGTTGACCTTGACTCCTGGCTCAGACTTCTTTGCTGGGCAGCTCCACTTTTGATGTTCCTTGACACAAGGATTGATATTGTCATTGTTGAAATCTATGATTTATAATGGAATCCACTGAATTAATATATCTCCTCCAATTACCTCAACTAGTCATACATCTTCAGTCTTTCCTATCTCTGGTCTCCAAAGCCAAATGCTTCCTTCCGACCAGCCACTGACATCTTAAAAACATTCCCTTAATAATAGTGAGATAGTAGTTAACATGTATCGTAATGGTCCTAATAACCATGTGGTTGACATACCATATATAGTGAGACAGAAGGACATTTGGGAGTTCTATATTGTGATCTCAATTTGAAATATTTCCACCTTAATCTAAATGCACCTCAAATTCCATTAACTGTGACTCACCTATATATTTGCAGAAAGTCTAGGCTGGAAGCAATTTCTGCAAATTGTCTGGTGCAGGCTTCTATTGAGAGCGGGGTTTCATATTAGGTTATCTCTGGCCCTGTCAAGCTGAGTCTTTGATATTTACAGTGGGGGAAATTCCACCTTTTCTCCAGGCAACCTACTCCATCTATTATGCGGCATTGAAAACTGTAACAAAAATGCAAAAGGCACGGCTCACCTGTTAACATCATTCTGTGTCGCAGAGGCATTTCACAAAGGCAAGCCAAGATCACGGTGGCCTTTCAGTCTAGAGTATAACTCTGGTTCAAGCTTATTAAATGCTCTCCCACATGTGCTAAATGACCTCAGCTTTCCCAGAACTACTTGCTGTCCTAAACTTTCTGACAGCTGAATTTGTTCAGACCCCCAGAAGACTGATTCATACTGCTGGTTCTACCATTCAAAACCATCAGTCTTTCCCAGCCCAGTTCATGTGTTGTGACCATTTCAAAAAACTCTTGTTAAATATAAATCATAAAAATTTGCTCCAATGTTACATGATTCTTGTATTATCTTTTTTATATGTACATTTCAGATGAAAATGGGATAACAAAGTAACACCATTGTCTGATAAATTAATCTGAGGGAAGTTTCCTCACAATGCTACAACTTAAACTGAAATTCTTCATAACAGGCAAAAGAAAAAGCAAACAAATGACAAAAAGGGTTTCTGTCGAATTTCACATTTTCGAAACAGAAAGGTGAGCTAAAGTTACCCATGGCATTACTGTTACTCTGTAATGGGTGAAAGTAGTATGAAACTGCTATTCTTGTAGTCAAATCCTATCTTACCCTTATGAAGCTATATGGAATGGAGTGGTAGGGTCTGTTTCATTTAGAGCTCTTTCAATCTGTGTTCTGCTTAACCTAATGAACTCTGCTTAATTAAGATGTTCCTATAAACAATTAAGCTTCTTGTAGGATCATTAAGAAGATATAAAAATTTATGATGTAATAAAGGTAATAAAATGATAAAGTGGTTAGCACATCACAGCAATTCATGTGCAGCAGGACAGGTGTTAAAAAGAGTCAAGTAAGCAGGTACTGTTATGTAAATATCCTGTAGAACTGTGGATGCATACTGTAGAAATACAACACTGTTGCCACACAAATACACTGGTGATCTGCACAATCAGGTCTCAGAGAGAGTCCATCTAAGAACCAAGCAGCAAGCACCAGACACTCTTTTGCTCCTATGTGAAGCTATGCCATGTAGTGAACTTCCTACCGCTACACTTAAGGGGGCAAGTACAAGTGTCTCACTTATCCAAAAAGAAGTCTCTATGTCTTCATTTGGTCAGTTATCACACAATGACCTCCCTCCCACCCCCATCCCCACCCCTGCCCTCCCAAAAGGAATCAGGAAAACAAAAGGAAACCCATGGCTTGAAATGGAAACTGGTTCGATAAACTAATAATAGCAAATCCTACCATTAATACTAATATAAAGTACACAAAGTTATATTCAGCCCACATGGGTGTTAAGAGCTGTGCACTCTGGGCAGTGAATGTTTAAGCTGCGAGCACTGGTGAAAGCACAATGGTCACAGCAGAGAGGAGAGCAAACCTCAGAAAGATGACAGGCAAGACCTTTAAGGAATGGTGGCTGTGGAGGAAAAGCACAAACTTAGCAGTTTATAGCTAATGTGACATACATAGTATGGAGTACTTCTGTTAGCCAGCTTTGCCAGCTGCCCTAGCTTTTGCTTATTCTAGCTTTAGCATTTGGCTTACTCAAAACTGCTAAAGACCTTGGCCACTATGGAGATCCGCATACCATGGCTGGCCACAAATGAAAGCAGAGTGCCTTATCAACCTTATTCTCACCAAACTGGGCACTGCAATCTTCATTTAAAATGTGTCTTTCCTGAACAGAAAACTAATTCTACTTCAGTGAAACCAAAATGTTCTACTATGTCTGGAAAGAGTAATTGCAAGAATGAATTAAAAAAATAGTTTTAACTGCTACCGCTCCCTCTTGCATATAGCAAATCTATTATTTTCACAAATGGATTCTCTCCTTCAGAGAACAGGGTAAGACATCTTTGTCCAAGACATCTTGCAGCATTTTACCCTATGGTGTCTCGTGTATTAAATGGGATGGAGCCTTTTCTGTACACTGTAATTTCAAAAATGCACTTTTCAAACACCTTTAATCTAAAACTCTCCATAATTTTATAACTAGTCAAGGGAGCTCATAGCTATAAAAGTGGCCTTACATGTATTTTGGAGTCGCCAGTGAGACATGGTAGTGATATCAGTTCTGTAAGAGTACAAAATGTGATTATGAATTAAAAGATTTTCAGACAACAAAAAGTTCACAATGAGAAAGGGCTTCACTTTGAGATGCAAATATAGCCCAACCCAGCAGAAAAGCGCACTGTGCTTCAAAATGGGTCATGGTCTGCTTAGGGCCTTTCAGGCAGTAGAACAGTTCTCAGCCAACTGCTTAATGTCTGGTCAGGGATAATTTCACCTTGACCATGTTCAAGGAACTCTAGCATATTCAATCCCTGGGCTGTGAGTCAATAAAGCAGGGGATGGGGGGAAAGGTCTAACATCTTCATAACTGCATTATGGTGTCTTGGGGGTGATAGGGAGAAAAAAGAAAAATATGTTAATCTGAATAGGACCTCCCAAGGAAATCCAAAAAGGTATAAGCATGAGCATATGTAAATCAGAGCCTGTGGTTTACTCCCAGGGAAAACCTCTCTCAACACCTGAAGAAGTCAAATTTGCATGAGGTCTAAAGCTTTGACTGTATGCTTATGTAAGTATCAGCTTAATACAAGAATGGAAAAAGAAAGGCTTTATACTTGTTCTCAAGGCAGCTAAGTACTATTTTCTTTTGGTCACTTGAGTGTTATAAATCTTGGAAACAATACTGTTTGTCTTGGATGTCCTAATACACTGCATTTACCTCAGCCTGACTTGCACTAAAGGTGATCTCAGAGTAACCCAAAGCAAACACTACATCACATCATTCCTACTAATGTGAAAGGGTTTCAAACAACATACTGGGTCAGAGTACCCACAACATAACAGAGTGTATCTTCACTATGCTGCATTTGCCACACTGAGAATTGCTGCTGAAGGAAATCAAAAAGAGATGGCACAGGCAGAAGGGGGAACTTTAAAAACTGTTTACCAGTAATGAATGTTAATCAGGTAAGGTTCCTGGAAGCAACTGACTAATGAAAAATATGCCTCAGCCTTCAGGGTCAAAAGGAAAGTGTAACAGATGAATTAAAATGATTTTGTCAGGAAAAGACAGGAAAAGCCAGTCATTAAGAGCTAGCCCTTATTATCAATGAGTTGTAGATAATTACTTAGCTAAAAATCTCTATGTAACTAAAAAAAATTTTAGATCCACGATGCTCTGAAGTAATTTTAAAAGACCTTAAAGAACTAAACAAACAGAACAGAGAGAAAAAATATATGCTACAATTGTTATTATGTCCTATGGAACGACACAGTCATAACACAATTGTTTCACCAGTAACTTATAATGACAGGATTACATTTACCCTTTTGTTTTTAGTATTTATATTCTGCTATCTCCATTTTTAATTAAAAAACAACAAGGTGGTTCTGACAGCTTTTAAAGAGACTTTAAGATTCATGATGATTTTAGTTTGCTTTGCTTTGCTTTGTTATAGATGATTTTCAGCTTTGCAAACCTGAACTTCTTCCACTTAATAGATTTGGTTGGAGACAAGAACCTTGTTGATTTTTATTTCAGCACAGCACTCCTCTTCCTCTGTGCCACATTCCCATGCAGCTCATATTTAAAATCTAAACCTTCTTCCTGGACCAAGTCCCTTTCAGCAGTGTCAGGGTAAGGGAGACATGCAATTTCTAAAATTTCCACAGCATTCTTCTTTTCCTTTTCTTAATTTTTTTTACAACCATCCTTCCTTTGTTTTGTTCCCCATGCTTCTTTAATCTGACAGTTTTATCAACTACCCCAGTAGAAATTCAGAAAAAACCTTTCTGAATGAAAAAGTCACAGCTGTGTAACACATATGACTTTACGCCCAGAGCATTCTCCAGTTTCTAGTGAAGATTGTTGTTTTCATCATTAGCATCATTTACAGTAAGCTACTATGCATATTACATAAATACGAGTGGCAGAGAACTTATTTCACAAGGGAGAAGTGAAACCCACCGTGCAATTCTCTGAGCATGAGTATTCCCTGAATGCCAGCATTTAAACTGAAAAATAGTAATGAATTTGCCCTGTGTGTCAAAATCTACCAGTTATTGTCATTTCCATTAAAATGGAAAGGAGCTTAAAGTTACTAGAGAAAAGACCAGGCCAAGTTTTGGACTGGACTTGGGGCTTATGTGGCCTCAACATACCTCAGAATGCTACTAAAGCCTACCTGAATAAATATCCCAGTCCCAAGATAGGCTGATTAGCATGACACAGATGAAAAGACACCAAAGATCACTAGAGGACTACAGATCAGCTTTCTCTAAGAGAAGAAAAAAAGAGAGAGAGAGAGGGAGAGAGAAGACGACAGCAAAAATGTTCACAGGATACTTTCCTAGAGTGAACTGAACAGTACGTAACTTAGGTACTCTGAGAATGTACAGTGTACCAAAGCCATCTGAAAAACATGCTGCTGCTGTCTGATTGATTTTCACCAGTCATCAGATTCGGGGCAAGGTAGAGAACTAGTATTTCTAATCTTCTAACTCTCTTTGAAACAAGGTAACAATGATTTCAGCAAAATTATTATGAGAATGGCAGGCTGTATTTCCCATTGGTACTATATTGAGGCTTTTGTTTGTTGGACTAGGTAAATAGAATATTTCTGCAGGCAAAAAGGTAGCTGTTATTCCAACACCAATGATAAACATGAAAGGCAAAATGAAAAGTCAATGAAATAAGCATCTTTTTACTGCAGACTTGCTTATTTTCTCTTCTCATAGGCTCAGGTACTTCTGCCAGGTGAAGCAGGATGCAAATAAAGTGGAATTTTCATTATTTACAATAAAGTTGGTACAAGTTTAAAAGTAGAAGATTTCACCTCAACATACAGAGAAACTTCTTTACAGTGAGGGTGACAGAGCACTGGAACAGGCTGCCCAGAGAGGTTGTGGAGTCTCGTTCTCAGGAGACTTTCAAAACCCACCTGGATACATTCCTGTGCAGACTACCCTAGGAGATCCTGCTTTAGCATGGGGGCTGGACTTGATGATCTCTGGAGGTCCCTTCCAATGTTTAATGCACTGTGATACTGTGCTAAGTGATTTTTTTGTACTAAAGCAAGCAAAATGTCATGATTATTTTCACAGCATAATGTGTTACTTATAATACAAAACCAAATCAACAACCAACCAACCAACCAACCCAACAAACAAACAAAAAACAAACAAGAGAGAAGAAAGCAATTCAAGCACTCATGGAAGTCTTAATTTTTATAGTCTTCTTACTCCTACATTATTTTAAAGCCAAAACTGCCTGCGTTAAAATAAATTCTCTTAAAAAATATCACAGAATCAACCAAGCTGGAAAAGACCTGAGAGATCACCAAGTCCAACCTAATACCTAATACCTGACAACTAAACCATGGTTCCAAGTGCCACATCCAATCCTTTTTGAATACCTCCAGGGATGCTGACCCCACCACCTCCCTAGGCAGCCCATTCCAATGGGCAATCACTCTCTCTGTGTAGAATTTTATTCTCACCGTAAGCCTAAACTTCCTCTGGTGCAGCTTGAGACTGTGTTTTCTTGTTCTGCCACTGGTTGCCTGGAAGAAATGACCAACCCTTGCCTGGCTACACCCTCCTTT
>CM066606.1:49303946-49311446 GCA_033816785.1 Picus viridis
AGATCATATAGGCACACTTTTGTTGAGCCATATATAATACACAGAAATCTGAGCTTGTCAAGTTTGACGTTGGCATGTGCAAATTTCCATTAAACTCAGTGCCTTATTGGCTAATGCTTCTTTGTAATACAAACTCTGCCATGCATCCATACCATAAGTGTTTTGCCTTTCGGCTAAGCCCTAATAGAACTATGTTACTTCCTGAAAGACAGAATATTCATTTGAGTTGTGCCCAGGATGTTCAACTCCAGTGGTGCTTGAAGCTATTTTCAAAATATCAGACTCTCACTTTTTCATCCCAGAAATTGCTGCAAAAAAAAGCATATACATGCATACATATGCACAAACCCAGAGTGCACGCACATGCATGTGCAGACAAATAGATATCACTATTATCTATATCACTCCAGATCTTACTATTTAAAGAAACACAGGTAGAGTAAGGAAGAAAAGCTTAGAAAACACATTTCTTACCATGTGCCACCCAGCCATGTTTACACTGATCACAGGTTCTCAGGTTAATCTTCCCTGGTTGAAAACATTCACATGTGCAATTTACCAGAGTACAGCGGATGGCCTGGAAAAAGAAACAGAAAATACATTAATGTCTCCCTTATTGAACAAAATGTTGTGAGGGCTAGAAGGGTGTTAACTGTGCAGCCAAAGCCTTCTAACATTCAAAGCATTGTTCATTCTTTTAAGTAGAGATTACTTTTCTTTCAGAAACATACGTTGGTATCCCTGAGCAATGACAACTAAAATGTTTGTTTAGTAATAACATGGTCTGTTATCTCACGGAGATGAATAAATTTCTAAAGCCTTTAAAAGAATTGCTCTATTTCTTATTGGGAAAACAAACAAACATACAAACAAACAAAAACCCCACAAGTGGTAGGATGAGGATTCTTAAAGTGTTGCAGATGAATCTGATCTGATCTTCTAGGACAGGATGACCCAACTGTTGGAAGAAGAAAAGGCTGTGGATATTTTCTACCTAGACTTTCGAAAAGTCTTTGGCACTGTTTCCCACAGAATCGTTGTGGACAAACTGGCTGCTCATGGCTTGGATGAGCACCCACGCTGCTGGATAAAGCACTGGCTAGGTGAGCAGCCCAAAGAGTGGTGGTCAATGGAGTTAAATCCATGTGGCAACCAGTCACAAGTGGTGTTCCTCAGGGCTCGGTGTTGGGACCACTTCTGTTTAACATCTTTATTGATGACCTTGATGAAGACATTGAGCGTGTCACCAGTAAGTTCACAGATGACACCAAGATAGGTGGGAATGCTGATCTGCACAAGGGTAGGGAGGCTCTACAGCAGGACTTGGATAGATTGGATTGATGGGCCAATGTTAATGGGATGAGCTTCATCAAGGCCAAATGCCAGGTCCTGCACTTGGGTCACAACAACCTCAAGCAACACTACAGGCTGGAAAGCTGTCTAGCAGAAAAAGATCTGAGGGTTCTAACTGACAAGCAGCTGAATATGAGCTGTGAGCCCAGGTGGCCAAGAAATTCAATGGCATCCTGGCTTGTATCAAAAATGCTCTGTCCAGCTGGAGCAGGCAGGTGATTATCCCCTTGTACTCAGCTCTGATGAGGCCACACCTTGGGTAGTGTGTCCAGTTTTGGGCACCTCAGTACAAGAGAGATGTGGAGATGCTGGAGCAAATGCAGACAAGGGCAACAAAGCTGGTGAGAAGCATGGAGAATAAATCCTATGAAGAGTGACTGAAGGAGCTGGGGCTGAGCTGTTTAGTTTGGGAAAGAGGATGCTGAGGGGAGACCTCTTTGCTCTCTACAGCTTCCTGAAAGGATGCTGTGGAAAGGCTTGTACTGGTCTCTTCTCACAGGTAATTAGTGATAGAACAAGAGAGAAAGGTCTCAAGCTGTGACTGGGTAGGTTAGACTGGACATTAGGAGAAAATTTTTTTACATGGAAAGAGTGGTCAGGCATTGGAATGTGCTGCCCAGGGATTTGGTTGAGTTACCAACCCTGGATGTGTTTGAAGGTCATTTGGACATGATGCTTGGGGATATGGTTTGGGGGTAAACCTTGTAGAGTAGGATTTTCAGTTGAACTTGGTGATCCTGAGGGTCTTCTACAACCTGGACATTTCTGTGATTTATGTGAAATTTCCTGTGTTTTCACCAGCTGCCTGAAGGAAAAAAATTACTAGTAATATCTTATAGAGCAGCATATAAACTTGACTAAAACTAAGTATAAAATAAGGAAACAAAAATATACAAAAAGAAAAACTATAGATCTCTTTCCATTTCCCCCAGTAACCAAAGGTTATCCTCAAGTTTCCTTTTGAGGTTCACACAAGATAAAACTCCACTACAGAAGGAAGTCATAGATTTGACGTGCTCTAAAAACAGGACAAAAAGTTCAAGGTACAAGGATAGGACCGGTTCATAAAGTATCCTGTAAGTTTCCTCTGCATCTATCACTTTCTCCAATATCTAAGCATAATCTGTTATCTCTTAGCACTGCCTATTTAAAAAACCCATATTTCTCTGTTTTGCAAAAGATTAAACTATTTCAAAGCAGCAATGCTAGAACTGCAGTGCCATGCAGAGGTCTACAGTTTGCTTAAGGAATACACCTTACCAATATCTCAGAGCCCTTTTAAAAATTATTTCAGAAATTACACTGGTTTAACTTGACAGGGACTAGCTACATTCACAGAAAAATGAAAATAAATTGAATGAGACTCTTTAATGTGTAGCAGACATATGGTTTTAAATAGTGTACAATATGACCTGTACACTTCAAACTGCTACTAATGAATTTATGGTATGTATTTAGATGTAATTTGCATGGAGATTACTGAGACAGGCTTCTTCTGATCATTCACAGATTAAAATATACTGTAACTACCAGAGCTGCCAGGAAAAGATACCTCTACAGATTTAGATGGGCCTAAGTTGGGGAAGAGCACTTGGGACTATGGTTACTGAGATATTGAAGTGCTACGAAGGCTTTGGCTTTTCCAAACAATTAACAACTCCCCACAAACTCTTTCCATAAAAAAAAAAAAAAAAAAAAAAAAAAAAAAGAAGAAAGAAATAAATAAAAGAGGAACTAATCTTAACTATACCAACTGAAAGAAAATTCCATTCACTTTAATTTGGCCAAGCTAAACTCCTTGGTTGCTGACAACGAAAAAGTAAGTTCACAGTTATTTTAAAATTATCTTTTTACTTACTTATTTTCATCAGACAGCTATTTAAAGCCATTTATAGATTAATCTGCATCTCTCTGACAAATTTCTGCTACAAAAGTCCTTCCTTACTTGCACATGAGTTGGCTGGGCCCATTGGCTGGGCCCATTGACAAGGCTTTAAACTAGTTTTAAAGGGAGATGGGGACATAGCTGCCTTTGCCACCAAGAGCTCTGGGTGTAGTAGCCCAACACTTGTGGAGCAGTGCGTTGGCATCTTAGATAACCAGAAGGTTATCGAAGGGCTGCATCAGGAGAAGTGTGACCAGCAGGTCAAGGGAGGTGCTTCTCCCCCTCTACTCAGCCCTGGTGAGACCCCACCTGGAGTACTGCATCCAGTTCTGCAGCCCCTATTACAGGAGGGATGTGGACGTGCTGGAGCGTGTCCAGAGAAGGGCCATGAGGATGATCAGAGGGCTGGAGCACCTCTCCTATGAGGACAGACTGAAGGATTTGGGGCTGTTCAGTCTGGAGAAGAGAAGGCTCTGAGGTGACCTCATTGTGGCCTTCCAGTATCTGAAGGGGGCCTACAGGAAGGCTGGGGAGGGACTTCTCAGGATCTCAGGTAGTGATAGGACTAGGGGGAATGGAATGAAGCTGGAGGTGGGGAGATTCAGGCTAGACGTGAGGAAGAAGTTCTTCACCATGAGAGTGGTGAAGGCCTGGAATGGGTTATCCAGGGAGGTGGTTGAGGCCTCCTCCCTGGCGGTGTTTAAGACCAGGCTGGATGAGGCTCTGGCCAGCCTGATCTAGTGTAGGGTGTCCCTGCCCATGGCAGGGGGGTTGGAACTAGATGATCCTTGTGGTCCCTTCCAACCCTGACTGATTCTATGATTCTATGATTCTATGAAGGTCTACCCCACCTCAAGGCTGAAAACTATATACTCAACTCCCTCTCTGAAATGTTTATACACCATGCATGGGCAATAAACAGGAGGAGCTGGAGTCCATTGTGCTACAGGAAAACTATGATATAACAGCCATCATGGGAACCTGGTGGGATGACTCCCACAACTGGAGTGCTGCAATTGATAGGTACCAACTTTTCAGAAGTGTTAAGCAAGGAAAAATAGGTGGTGGAGTGACCCTCTATGTTAAGGAAACATATGAAACTGTCCTTATGGGTAAGAATCAGGAGTAAAGCCAGCAAGAGTGATATCATGGTGGGAATCTGTTATAGACCACCCAGCCAGGATTAGGAGGTAGATGAAATTTTTTATGAGCAGTTGAGAGAGGTATCACAATCACTTCCCTTGTTCTCCTGGGAAACTTCAACTTCCCAGATGTCTACTGGGAATACAATAAAGCAGGGAGACAATAGTCCTGGAGGTTCCTGGAGTGTGTCCTGACACAACTGGTGAGGGAGCCAACCAGGGAAGGTGCCCTCCTGGACCTGCTTCTTATGAACAGGGGAGAACTTGGGGGGAAGTTAAGGTTGGAGACTGTCTAGGGCTCAGTGATCATGAGATGATTGAGGTCTCTATCCCTGGAGAAACAAGGGGAGGGGTTAGCAAAACTGCCACCTTGAACTTCCATAGGGCAAACTTTGGCCTGTTCAGGAGACTGAGTGACAAAGTCCCTTGGGAGGCCACCCTGAAAGATACAGGAGTCCAGGAAGGCTGGGCATACTTCAAGAGAGAAGTCATGAAGGCTAAAAGGAACTGTTTAAAGGTCATTTGGATGTGGTGCTTGGGGATATGGTTTAGGGGTGAACTTTGTGGACTAAGGTTCTCAGTTGGACTTGGTGATCCTGAGGGTGCTTTCCATCTTGAATGTTTCTGTGATTCTGTGATCCTGTGATTCTATCCTGTCTGTTCTTTTTCTGTCTTTCACCTTCAAAAACCTAGTGGAGAAAAAATATCCTGCTCTATTATGCCTGGTATTTTAGGTCCTCAATGCCAGTGCTACTTGTTCAGTTACTAATTAGCTATGTTCTAAAACACTTCTGTATGTATACATGATTAAAAGAACTAGTAGTATGAAATGTAACAGTACCAAAGAAGCACTGGCCATGCAAGAAAAACATATGTGTTTGTGGGTTATGAGAAAAATTCTCCTGAAAGGTCCTGGTTCCTGTTCATTAGTTTGCTGACTTAGTAATACATCAGGTCTCCACTAGTCAGTAATGGTCTTCTTTCTCTAATATGTTCATTAATTAATTAATGTGGTAATTAGTTGTATTTCAAGAAGAAGGGCTTAGAAAATGGCATTCTTTTTTTACCATAAAATGCTTTCTCATTTTCATCACCTTTTCTAAATCTCTGCATCAATGTGACACATATTTGTTGTATTTGATGGAATTCCCTCTTGTTCATGTTTCTTTTCTTCTTCTCTGCATTAAAGACAGTTTGATGGTGTAAAGTGTTGAAGGAGATTAACTAATTAGTAAGATTTCTTTTCTCCTCCCAAATTCAAACAAACACAGACTTTTAAAAAATGTGAATATATCAGCTTGTTCCTCAAATAACTAAACCAGAAAACTCTTCAAAAAGAGTTATGCATTTCTTATAAGGTAATACAGGCTGGCATGAGAAACCCTGAAGACAAGTAATATGGGCAAAACATTTAGCCTGGCCTTACTTTGTCACTTTTTCTTCAAAGGGCGCATCAATGACAGGTTGTAATTTAGTTTTGGTAGTTTCGCTTCCCATCACAAGGAATCCCAGCCATACTTCCTAGTGATGAGGATAACCCAACAAGCTGCAAGATGCTTCCTTGGGACTAGAAAAACTCCTATTCTAGTTCACATTCTGCCATAATTTTGGGCAAATTTCTTTGTTAGCCAGATGCCTACATTCCCTAAATAACAACAGACACAATAGTAAACTGTTGTTGTCAGGTTAAAAGAGAGGCACTCTGCATTGACAAAGGGGATCAAAAATCTCAAGTAGACTTTAGTTTTTAATCCAAAGATTAATTTTTCACTTTACTCAGTTTAACCAGTATCAGTCTACTTCAGTTCCCTACAATATCCAACACTAAACCAGTGTAACTTGGTGGAGAGAACACACACAGATGGAACATTAACATTAACAAAAAGGCAGGCATTGTCTTTGAAGTCCTTCACCATGCAACTAACATGTGTTGAGCCTTGCTAGGATATGAATCTGAATTATTAAAAGTATCTTTGTACAGGTTTTCAATTGCATTTAACTTAGTCATACAAGTCACCAACTGTGCAATGAGCTCAGGAGTGACCCAGAACAGAAGCAGGATATGAATTGGCATAGCTTCACCTAAGATTCCAAAGCTTTAATGCTTTAATGTTAGAGTAGATACAAAAATTCAAGGATGCAGAAACACCAAACATTTGCCAGAAAATGCTTCTGAAAGAGTACTGCTGGGTATTCCAGATGTCCTGCACTGTAGTTCTGCCTTTGAAACGTACTGCTAAAAAGTTTATGTAATGGGACTCTGTGTACTACACTATGTTTTAGGGAAAGTAAAAAAATTTTCCTACTCTTTTTTTTTTGCCATAATCTCCTCCAAGAATGAAAACAGAAGGAAAGGAAAAGAAACCAATGACCTTGCATAGTGAGAGAAACAGTGAAGTTGGCAGATGCAGGCTCCCCCTGTACCAGCTGATAACCATGTATTTAGATGACAACTTGCAGGTTAAGGCCCTTAAGTGTGCAATAAAACATGGTTTTCTATAGCTTCTTGAAAAGTGCCATTATATTCTATCACATCAACAGTCTGCAGATAACAACAGTTCTGACACATTCCATCAGCTGAGTTCCTAACATACCACTCTGCATTTCTACCTACAGTAGCCCTTAAGGACCTGGGGAGAAAATGGACTGATTTCAGTTGAATCATTTAAAATAGTTTATACATTTGATTCCTTAAATCCTAAAACAAAGTTATTAAAATTTGAAACCAAAATACACATATGCAAGAACAAATTAATGGTTTTATAATTTACACTGAAACATTCAGAAATACCTTGCTGCTCACTTTGAGATCTTCTTCCTGTAGAGTGTAATGCAGGAAGAAGAAAGTTTCCTTAGTATTAAAGCATGTGGACCAGTGCACCTATGCGAAAGTTTGTATGGCTAAAATTAAAAGCTGTTAAACTTGACTTTTGTGTGTCTCCCTAAGACCAAGGATATTAATTTCATGTCATTTGAGTGGTTTAACTATATCTAACAAGTAAATATTATCCTCATATTAATAGGAGTGGTCTATAGCAGTAATGGAAAATCAGTCTGCCCATTTTGCACAGCTTCAAAGAGATCAGTATAAATAACTGATCATGAAAGGGATTATAATAT
>CM066606.1:49316446-49383946 GCA_033816785.1 Picus viridis
CTGAAATTTGCCACTGTGCACCATAATTAAATTCTGTATCAGGGTGTCCAGAGAAGGTATTCCACAAGCTGAGTCTATGCATGCGCTATGCTAAAACTTCACTGAATTTCTAGATGTCATAACCAGTGTGAGACTAAACATGAGAAAATACATCCCAAACTAAGACTCAGTTTTGGTGGAAGGCACCAGTTCTAGTCACATTTCTAAAACTGAGGAACAGTATCCATTCAATGGACGTGTCACCACTGTAAGGCTTTCCTCTTCCTGAGTTACCACTTTCATTTAATTCCCAAGGATTCATAGAAAAAGAAACTCCAATCAACTTGAAAATGAAACCGTTCCCTTTTATGTATTGTCACACGCAAAAGTGAACAATTGCTAATTTTAACAATTTGTAGAGAAAATAATTTATGCTACTCAAATCAGTAAAACAGTTGTACTAAATGGGTGTAAAAAGACCTTGTGTGAGACAATTGGGTATAAAGGCTTTATTTAACAAAAGCATTCCAGATTATTGACAGTGATCGTCATTATTTATTGACACTTCCCATTTTTAGTGCTCATTTTAGTTTAGGACTTGATTCTGGAAGGTGTACAGGACCTTCAATACACGCACAAGTTCTGTGGATCTTGATGTTAAGGAACTTTCTTCTTTCTTATTACGCCATATTCTTATAATATTGTGTGTAAAATTTGATCAAACATGGGCAAAAAATAAAGAAAACTGATCAGAACCCATCTGGCTGCAGATTGGTAGTCTGCAGACCCCATAATGTAAATTTCTGACAGTGAAGCTGCAATATATTTCACATTGGCTGTACACCTCCATGATGAAAACGTGTTACTTCTAGAAACAATTAATATCGCAGAGTCAAGCTGAATGATGTGTTTGCTGGGGTAATAGCAACATTCCCATTATCAGTCCATCACATCTCCCCAAAAATTTGGAAACAAGCATTTCTCTGTCACCAATACTGCACCAGAATGACCCTGACCACCTGCTCTTCAGTGAGAGGCATAAGTGAGGCAGGGAGGCAGAGGGGAAGCAGTGTCAGAGGAAGAACATAAATAGTTTCTTCTTTTACTGTTTGCTTGACTCAATATTTGTCAGAACATACTGTATCAGTTTAAAATATAAAAACTGGGAAGCATGGAGAAAATAAGTTTTGAGCACAACACTGTTGCTTTTCAAATGTATCACCACACCTATGAATATGATTGCCTCCTGCATTAGAACTGTATGTTTATTCCTATGTTAGGAAAGAAACATGATTTTTTCTAGAGGTTTACACAATAAGCACTCAGTTGTACAATGTCTTGAGATGAAGACTTTCAAGTAATCAAAATGTATAAAGATACATTTTTGTTAGGCTACAGCCAGTCTGTTAACACAGTTTCTGTCACAGTAACTTGCCCCTCTGCAATAAATTTAAAGCAGATAGATGTTCTGTTTCTTGCATCTCACCTTATGAATTCAATTCAGCACTGTTCAGTATTATTCACAGCAATTGTTGCTGAATTGCACCAAATGGTTTTGCATTTACAGTGGGGGGTAGGGAAAGTATGTTCATATAGACAAATAGGCACTCTCAGGTTTAAATTCAGAATCCATTTTTCTCCTAATATATTCTCTTATTTTTATCAATGTATATTTATATTAAATCAGTCAAGGAGAACTTGGATGCTAGAAGAAAAAACAGTAGTCCACTAACACAATTTGTCTTGTTTAGATTTTCCACCACTTTTGGTGAATTTATAACTTTCTTCTTTCCTTCTAAATTGCTTCCTTTCTTCCAAATTCCTTCCTTCCAGTGCCTTCTTTCCTTCCTTTCTTCCAAATTAATTCCTTCCTTCTGAGTTCCTTCCCTCTGAATTCCTTTCTTCCAAATTCCTTCCTTTCATTATTGTCTTTTGTTTTGCTTGTTTGTTCTTTCTTTCTATAAAAGTCATGGAGAAGACTATCTTGAGTGCCATTATGCAGCATGTGCATAAACTATGATGGGCAGGTCCTGCTTGATAAACCTGATCTTCTATGACAAGGTGACCCACTTAATGAATGAAGGAAAGGCTGTGGATGTTGTTTACCTGCACTTTAGTATTGTCTTTGACATAGTGTCCCATAGCATTCTCCTGGAGAAACTGGCTGCTTGCAATTTGAAAGGGTGGATGACTCATGGGGTTAAGAACTGGCTGGGTATCCGGGCTCAAAGAGTGATGGTAAATGGAGTTAAATCCAGTTAGTAGACAGTCACAAGTGGTGTTCCCCAGGATTCAGTTTTGGGGCCACTTCTATTTAGTATCTTTATCAATGATCTGGATGAGAGAATTTAGTGCGCCCTCAGGAAGTTTACAGATGACACCAAACTGGGTGGGAGTATTGATCTGCTTGTGGGTATGAAGGCTCTGCAAAGAGATCCAGATGGGCTGGCTGGCTGGCTTGGCCAAAGTCAGTTGTATGAAGTTCAACAAGGCCAAGTACCAGGTCCTGCAATTAGGTCACACCAACTCCAAGCAACACTACTTGCCTGGGCCAGAGCAGCTGGAAAGTTGCCTGCCAGAAAGGGAACCAGGGGTGTTGGTTGACTGCCGTGTGAACATGAGCCATCAGGGTGCTCAGGTGTCCAAGAAGACCAACAGCATTCTGGAATGCATCAGGAATACTGTGGCTAGAAGGAGTACGGAAGTGATTGTGACAGCCCTGTGTTCAGTTTTGTGCCCCTCGCTTCAAGAAAAGGATTGGGTTGTTGAAACATGTCCAGTGAAGAGCAACAAAGCTGGTGAAGATTCTACAGCACAAGTGTTATAAGGAACTACTGAGGAAACAGGGATTGTTTAGTCTGGAGAAGAGGAGGCTGAGAGGAAACCTTGTTGTTCTCTACAACTTCCTGAAAGAAGGTTGCAGTGAGGTGGGGATCAGTCTCTTCTCTCTAGTATCAGGTAATAGGATGAGGGGAAATGGCCTAAAAGTATACTGCATAAGGTTTAGATCGGATGTTAGGAAAAATTTCTTTATAGGAAGAGTGGTCAGGCATTGGAATATGTTGCCCAGGGAGGTACTGGAGTCACCACTCCTGGGGGCAGTCAAGAAACAAGTGGACAAGGTGGTGTTATGTTGATGGTTAGACAATTATGATCTCAGACATCTTTTCTAACAGTTCTGTGATGATTCTATGTCATGTATTCAGCAGAGGCTATACAGATGTCCCAGGATCCAACAGAGCACTTCATCCAGAAGAATGTATATGCTTGTATTAAAATAACAGCAACTTCTGCCACTTGGCAGCATACACTTGTATTTGAACCCACATATATCTTCTAGTTTATTTTGACACCAGGAATAAACATGGTGCTCATTTGTGCCTTGTATTTATCAGATCTTGACGGTCCGTTTTGATCTGCCAGTATTCAGTGCCTTTAAAAATCAAGCAACACACATCCTCATAGAAAAAAAGTCAGCTGGATATATTTAGTTTATTTCCAGCTTCTTTTATAAGTTTCACCCAATGTTATCTAGAGGAATACAATATTTAGTGTGTCTACAATTTCTTCCTTTTTGCCTTCTGCCAAACTGGTGTGAGATTACACTGAAGTCTAGTATGCACTATAGTAATCCTACTGCTACTCAGCACGAAAAGTGCTAAGGATGGGCTCTGCAAACAGGAATGTTCTCTCTCCCTTTGTAAAGACTAAGTCTTCAGACTGTAATCCAGTGTGCATACCTATATGCATATGCAGTGCTCACCCCAAGCCCTGTATTTATTCTTGTCATAGCACATAGCACTTTATTACAGGACAAAACTTAACTTTGGTCAATATTTAATATATAAATGCTTTGCAGAAAATACATGTACTGTGCATGTTTGTGAAAAAAGTAGATCAGACTGGCAGATAATGAAATAGCTTGGTGAGTGCAAAGCCCTGGCCTGGAGTCTCTTCCTGTTTCATTCAAGAGCAGTGTTGTCATGATTCACTGGAGGCAGCATAATTCCAATGTATCAGCCCAAGACAGTGAAGTTCAAAGCTACCAGACTATCTAACAGATGGGATAAAAATCTATTCTCAGTTTAACTTTTGATGCTTCTATGGCAGTAGGACCGCACAGGCACACTTAAATATGTGGTAACCAATACAGGTATCAATCGTACCACTTATTGCCACATACAGCTATAGTTTCTCCTCAACATCCTTCCTCCATAGACAAATTCAGCAGCAGCTCTGATTAGAGCTCCCAGACAGGCTACTTTCTCTGTCACAAATGCCATTCCCTGAAAGTCCACACTTTCATCTACCTTCACATATATGCATGTCATCAGCAGCTGTACAGCAAACACCTGTCTGCGCACAGGAAGAGTCAAATCAGCATACTCAGTGCTAAATTGCAACATATTTTTGTCCTGTGGGACAAAAATACAGGCCAGATGGAACGGGTTCCACCATCTAGACCTCAGAGTTTACATGATGGACGACACTGGCATAAAACAAGCATGCACATACAGAAAGGACTAAACTCGGTGCCAAGAATCTAATATGTCACTAGATTACAGTCAGCAGATTTCCATGGTGAAAAGTCACAATGTGACAAGATTTTCTCTCAGTTTTGTGAGAGTTCCATATGATGATACTTAAAAGCAACATTTAGCCTAGCACAAATTAGTGACTGGTAAAACCAAGATGCAACCACAAGCACAGACTCTTCCTCCACTCCACTTACCACCTAATTCTCTTTGGTGTGAAAAATGGTCTGGAAATTGCACAAAATCCATCCTTTTGGTGAGATTTCCAGAGATTTTGGGTAACAGCTCTGCCAGACACACCACAAAACCAGAACTTACAGTACATTGATAAGTCTGTTTCCACTCCTAGGAAAAGCCAGATGGTGCAGAGGTGTGTGATAGTAGTATCAAAATTAAAACCAACCAACCAACCAAACAAAACCCCCTCCAGAACAGTATTGTTAGTTTGAGTTTAAGGATCAAATTCAGGTCAGTTTCACTTTTTTCAAACTAATTCACTGCTCACTATTGGTAGGACTTTAAACTAGATTTGAAGGGGGAAGGGGCCAAAACCAGTCCCCCCAGACAGGAGTCTGGGGGTGATAAGCTAGAGCCAGGGGTGAAACCAGCAGCCCAGCTGAAGTGCATGTACACTAATACATGCAGTATGGGTAACAAACAAGAGGAGCTGGAAGCCTTGTTACAGCAGGAAAGTTATGATGTAGTTACCATCACAGAGACGTGGTGGGATGACTCACATGACTGGAGCACTGCAATTGACAGCTACAGGCTCTTCAGGAGAGACAGGCAAGGGAGAAGGGGTGTAGGGGTGGCCCTGTACATCAGGGAGGCACTAGATGCCATTGAGCTGGAGATCAGGGATGATCGGGTTGAGTGCTTGTGGGTGAAAATTAGAGGGAAGACCAGCAGGGCAGACATCCTGGTTGGAGTCTGTTATAGACCACCCAACCAGGAGGAAGATGTTGATGAATCATTCTATAGGCAGCTTAAGGCTGTCTCAAGATCACCTGACCTTGTTCTTATGGGCAATTTCAACCTGCCTGATATCTGCTGGGATCTCAACACAGCAGCAAAGAGGAAGTCTAAGAGGTTCTTAGAGTGCATGGAGGACAGCTTCTTATCCCAGGTGCTGTGTGAGCCTACCAGGGGTGAGGCTTGACCTCTTCACCAATAGGGAAGGGCTGGTGGGTGATGTGGTGGTTGGAAGGTGTCTAGGGTCCAGCAACCATGAAATAATTGAATTTTCAGTAATCAGTCAATCTAAGAGGGGCAGCAAGAAGACCTCCACTCTGGACTTCCGGAGGGCAGACTTCAGGTTACTCAAGGAACTAACTCAGAAGGCTCCTTGGGAAACAGCCCTTAAATACAAAGGGGTCCAGGAGAGCTGGACCTACTTCAAGGAAGAACTCTTGAAGGCGCAGGAACAGGCAGTGCCAATGCGCTGGGGCAGACGTCCAGCTTGGGTGGGCAATGAACTTCTAAAAGAACTAAGGGGAAAAAAGAGGATGTATCATCTTTGGAAGAAAGGAGAGGCAACCTACGGAATGTTTAAGGATGTTGATAGGTCTTGTAGGAAGAAAATTAGGGAGGCAAAAGTCCATTTAGAGCTTAGACTGGCCTCTGCTGTGAAGAACAACAAAAAATCCTTCTACAAATACATTAATAGCAAGAGGAGGGGCAAGGACAACCTCTGCTCCCTAGTGGACATGAAGGGGAACATAGTAACTAAAGATGAGGAAAAGGCAGAGGTACTTAACACCTTCTTTGCCTCAAATTTTAATAGCAGGACAGAATGTATTCCAGACAGCTGGCCTCCTGAGCTAGCAGAAGGAGCCAGGGAGCAGTATAGTGCCCCCGTGTTCCTCACGAGGATCTCCTCAGCTGCTTGGATCCCCACAAGACCATGAAACCAGACGGGATCCATCCTAAGGTACTGAAAGAGCTGGCAGATGAGCTGGCTGGGCTGCTCTCCATCATTTTTCAGCAGTCCTGGCTCACTGGAGAGGTCCCAGAAGACTGGAAGCTGGCCAACATGATGCCCATCCACAAGAAGGGCCAGAGGGAGGAGCCAGGGAATTCCAGGCCTGTCAGCCTGACCTAAGTGCCAGACAAGATTATGGAACAGGTCATCTTGAGTGCAATCACACAGCATGTACAGGATGACCAAAGAATCAGGCCCACCCAGCATGGATTTAGGAAGGGCAGGTCCTGCCTGACTGACCTGATCTCCTTGTAGTATCAGGTGACCTGCCTGGTGGATGTGGTGCTGGGTTAGGAACTGGCTGGAGGGGCAAGCCCAGAGAGTGGTGGTGAATGATGCCATATCCAGCTGTCGCCCCATCACTAGTGGTGTGCCCCAAGGATCAGTGCTGGGCCCCACGCTCTTTAACATCTTTATTGATGATCTGGGTGAGGGCATTGAGTCCATCATCAGTAAATTTGCAGATGACACCAAGCTGGGGGCAGGAGTTGATCTGCTGGAGGGCAGAGAGGCTTTGCAGAGGGACCTTGACAGGCTAGACAGATGGGCAGAATCCAGCGGCATGGGATTTAACACATCCAAGTGCCGGGTTCTGCACATTGGCCACAGCAAACCCATGCAGTGCTACAGGCTGGGGTCAGAGTGGCTGGAGAGCAGCCAGGAAGAGAGGGACCTGGGGGTACTGGTCGATGGTAGGCTGAATGTGAGCCTGCAGTGTGCCCAGGCAGCCAAGAAAGCCAATGGCATCCTGGCTTGCATCAGGATCAGTGTGGCCAGCAGGAGCAGAGAGTTCATTCTGCCCCTGTACTCAGCACTTGTTAGGCCACACCTTGAGTCCTGTGCCACGTTCTGGGCCCCTCAGTTTAGGAAGGATGTTGACTTGCTGGAACTTGTCCCGAGAAGGACAACATAGCTGGGGTGGGGTTTGGAACACAAGCCCCATGAGGAGGAAAGGCTGAGGGAGCTGGGGTTGCTTAGCCTGGAGAAGAGGAGGTTCAGGGGAGACATTATTGCTCTCTACCACTACCTGAAGGGAGGTTGTAGCCAGGCAGAGGTTGGTGTCTTCTCCCAGGCAGCCAGCACCAGAACAAGAGGACACAGTCTCAAGCTGTGCCAGGGGAGGTTTAGGCTGGAGGTTAGGAAGAAGTTCTACGCAGAGAGACTGATTGCCCATTGGAATGGGCTGCCTGTGGAAGTGGTGGAGTCACCATCATTGGAGGTATTTAGAAGGAGACTTGACAGGGTGCTTGGTTGCATGGTTTAGTTGATTAGGTGGGTTAGTTGAATAGGTTGGACGTGACGATCTCGAAGGTCTCTTCCAAACTGGTTTATTCTATTTCTATTTCTATTTCAATTTCTATTTCTATTTCTATTTCTATTTCTATTTCTATTTCTATTTCTATTTCTATTTCTATTTCTATTTCTATTTCTATTTCTATTTCTATTTCTATTTCTATTTCTATTTCTATTATTATTTTATTGCTGACAATGTGCTTGCTGCTGTGAAGTTTAAATGCAGACACAGAGGAACAAGGGATGAACTAAGCAGATAAAAATGGAGTAAAACTAATGGAATTACTTTTTCTTAGCTTTCTAAAAAAAGAAAAAATTAATAAAAATTTTCATCAGGAAACACACACTTTAAGGTCTCAGAAAACAGAAAACGGACATTATTTATCGTTCCATCTAAATTTAATTTTGGAGACTTCGATCAGCACACAAGCTTTTGGTATTTCAAAAAGCAGTATTTACATGAAGAATGTATCGTGCCAAAAACCAGGAAGTGATGCTCCATTAATATTCATTACATGCCAACAATCAGGGAAAAAAAGGAAAGGAAAAGTAAGCTGCCAAGTTTATTTTGGCAAAGCTGTACAACATGATTTGTATTCAAAGTAAAATCTAGAAAAATGCCTTTAAATGAATGTAAATCCCTTTCAAATTGATTAAAACAAACAAACAAAAAAAAAGCCCACCACCACCAACAAAAAAACCCACAACAACAAAAAAAATAGAAAGAAAAACACTTCCAAGTTTTAGGTTTTTTTAAATGTTAGACTGGGCATGAGTAGTGATTAATGAAGTACATTGTCACAGAGGACATACCATTTTAAGTTAGAGGTACTTTTTCCTCCCTCTGTTACAATGAACTTTGTATCTTTTCCCACTATTTATATATATATATATATATATATATATATATACACACATATATATGCACATTTTAAATGGGTGAGAATGCCAACTATAGAGAATAACACCAAGTTTTCCAGAATGAAGATCTAATTATGCATGAAGATGGCTGTGGCCTTTAGCATGGTGTTAGTATACTTCTCGGAAATAAAAACACAGCTTCATTGCCTGGGCAGGCCAGCAGTGGGAAGGGGACTAGTGATGTATGAATTGCTGAGTGGAATAAATAACATGCATAAATTCCTAAACCCCTTCTGCACAGCTTTGCAAAACAAATTAATCCCAGCAGCACCCCACACGCATTTGGCCACATTGACTCTATCACTGTCTGAGTGTTTATAAAAGCTGGCTAGGTCTCTCCTTATAGCGCAGGACCAAGGTGTTGCCTTGTACAATGAGATGCTCTAGTGACACACACCACAAAAAAATTCAGTCTAGCAGGGAAGACAAGGTTCTGTCCTTAAACCAAACTGGGAACCTCTGTTTATTGGTGTTTAAAATTTTACCCACTGATAGCAGTGGCTAGAAAAAACAAAGCCATTTCTGAAGCCAAATCTGAAGACAAGGAACAGGCCCTCACATGACTGTAGAAAAATATTGTTTCTAGTCCCATTTCACTGACTTCCTGAGTGACTTAATGCATCTTCCCAGTTCCTTTACCTTTCAACTGCAATTAAGAGCTCAGGAAGAAAACCTTAAAATTAACTCCATGAAGCACAAATTCTTAAATTAGGAGAATGTATGGGAGCAGGCATGTATGTGGGGGAGAGAAGTTTGAAAAGTTACATCTAGACTGTTGTCTGTTGTCTGTGCTCTTCTTCCACTCTTTTCCCACTTCCCCTGCTCCAAACAAGTTCTGCTCTTTTCTGATGTCTTAAGAGAGCCTGAAATTTACCTTGTGAGAGCGGGCAGGGGAATGTGAGGGTATCAAGGACTACAGTGCAGGCAGATGCATCCTTTCTGACTATATGAAGGGTGTCTCTTCAAATGTCTCTGTCCCCAGAGAGTAAATGACACACCTTCTGCAGCCTGCCCAGACTTCTTCCTGTCCTTCCCAACTGGGTAAATTGGTCACAGTCAGATAGCCAGAGGGCTGGTGACACCAAGCAGTGTGTCAGGTGGAGATACTTAAAGCAGGGAGCAGAAGAAGATGAGGAAGTAGAGTATGCAGATGGTTCCCAGGAGGCAGGCTTGGGAATGGTGAAGGAGCTCATTAGACAGGGAGGGATGGTAGAAACCTTGCTTGAAATCTGTTTCCTCCTACTAAGGAGAAGTAACTGTGCTGGGATTTGGGCTGGCTTAAAAAAAAAAAAAAAAAAAAAAAAAAGGTGTGGCAGCAGGCACTAGTAAAAACTGCTAGACCTTGGAAAAAAGGGGAACAGAGAACCAGGGCTGAGGAACTGGAGAAACATTGCAGCATTGGAGGATATGCATGACAGCCATAGGGTAAACAAGCAAGTTCAGAACTGTTTTTGACTAAAAAGCAGAATGTTTCATCTGTATAACCATTGCTTTGAACCTTTGGAAGCCATTATTGACAGGTATCCATACATTCATACAGATTAATTACTTTTCAAAATTATCATTCAGTCCCGCTGGTACATCAGTTTAAAATACACCTTTCACTTGCATGCATGTATGGTAATATTCTTAATTTACAAATGTCTTTTCTGAAACAATGGCACCATTAAACAAGGACTACAAAGATGAAAAGCAGATGCTTCTTAGGAGAGTGGCGAAACTGACAAGTCAGAAGGCATCTCACTCAGCTAATTACCAATTAGGGCAGTATCTAATACTTGCTAGATAGTAATATTATTAAATGCTACTACAAGAAATATGTAAATCCAGCAGCTCTCTAAATGCTCCATTAACATGAGCATCCAAATTCGATACCATGGGAGTGGAGGTTCAGGATATTAGGAGAAATTTCTTCACATTAAGGGTTATCAAAGACTAGATTGGGTTGCCTGGGAAGCATACCATGGAGGTATTTAAAAGATGTGTGGCTCTGGTGCTTAGCAGTAGTGGTGGGATTTCAAGTTTAAGGTGAGCAGTCAGACTTCATGATCTCAAAGATTTCTTCCAACCTCAAAAGTTCTATGATTCTATAAGGGAAACCCAGCAGATGAGAAGAAAATACTTCCTACATAATTCTCCCAAAATAAAATTGCCATTTCTGTGCTTTTTCTGATATTTTCCAGGGATCTTGGGCAGGCACAGTTTTTGAAGCCAAATAAGACTTTGGGTCTATGCCAGGTTATTCCTTTTTCCTAAATCTTAAATACTTGACATGCATTGGGGAATCACTGCTTATGAGAAAGTGATTACTTTTTCAAGTGTTTAGTCAGTACAAGGAGAAGTTTTAAAGCTATCCCAGTCCCTTGTAAAATAAATGTAGGGAGAAGCAGACCACCTGACAGGTAGTAATGGAGGAGGGAACAGACAAAGGAAAGCACTGGGTCAGATGTAGAGAAAGAATTTAGGTAGGGCAAGGAGTGGAAAGAGATAAAATAACTAGGGACAAAGAAGTTAACAAAAATTTGAAAAAATATTTTAGAAGAAAAAGAATGAACTACTGGTCTCTCAAATTTAAAATCATTCAAAATTTGATACGCCAAGAGGTAAGTACTACATTTTTTCAAGTAGAGGGCTTAATAGAAGAGTGGTTTGATGAAGTCCTGCAAGATGCACATGTGAAAACATGCCACTGCACATTATGTGCATCCATCCTGTTGAAACGCACATATACACTTCCATCACCAAAAGAGGAAGTATAAAATCCACTTCAATGGTTTCTAAGTAAACATCTCCAACACATACACCTATTCTAAATGGCTTTTACCAGTCTTCAATGTCCACACATCACCTAGTTACTCAGCAGTTATAGCAAAACATCAGAAGCTACACTTAACTCAGACAATTTATACAGTACCTGCAATGCTCTTAAGGTTCACATGTGTGCTCTGAACTACAGAGTTTAACTTCTCAAAATTTATCCTGATTTATAACTGATGGAAAACTTCCAAAAAAGACATGTAATCTGCAAGGGCAAAACATGCCTATAATTCAAGAACAAAATATACACAGTCCAGAAGTGTGTTGTTTTAATTCTACATCTTAACTTCATCAAACAGTACTACTTTTAAGTACTAAAAGTTTTCTGATTTTTGCAGGAACATGAAGAGTAGATGAAAAAAATGGAGCAACATGGGAGCAACTCTCTGAGGAATCACTTCTCACAGAACAGTTCTTACCAAACAAAGCAAGTTGAGCTTATTGCAAGTTCTCAACAAAAAACACTACTCAAACCCCCACATGCATTAAACCTATCAACATGGGGAGCAGATGGTACAAATATACTCCATGACCCACTAGATTAAATCAGAAAAGCCCTTAGTTCTAATGTCCAGATGGAAGAAAGTCAAACAAAGTCATATTCTCACATGCAATTCCAGAGTCCGTATGACTATCTTTTCACCCTTCCACAACTTCTGAATCTATAAATCTACTTCCACCATCTTTGGTAGAAAGCTGAGCTTCACAAAGGTACTGAATTCTTATAAGGTGGTTGCCCAAATCCTGACCTCCATGGAAGCTGCATGCAGTCCCTAAAGCCTTTTATTTTGGCCGGCCAGGTACTTAACAGCCAGCATATTCCATTATAATTACTAATAGCAAAGAGATAGCAGCCAGCTGGTCAATCAGCACATCCTGCCTAGTCACACCATGCCTCTTATTAAGCCAAGCAAAGGTGACTATAGATTGCAAGACTGCTGCAGAAGGCAGACTGGAGAGAAGGCTTGGGGAAGATTAGACATTTGTAATAATTTTCAGCGCTGAGAATAAAGCTGTAGGAGATCTCAACTCACTTAGGCTGATGTTTACTCAACTGTCTGCCTAATGTAAGTATTTTACATTTCTATTTTCACTCTTATGAGAACTCTAGAGAAAAATAAATCTCTCCATTCATGCCAAACCTGGAACTAAAAATTACTAGACACCTAAGAACTCAGGATCCCTCAAACTTTGTCTAAGAAGAATGGTAAATTACCTGAGTACATGAATTTGTGTAATTTCTTTGCCAGACATCAACAAGATCTGAGACTGTTCAGACATATTTCTGAGTACTGTGCAAAAAAGATAAACATAACTGAAGGATCAGACACACTAAAAACAGATTCAAAATGACATACTGGAAAATAAAGAGAATTACAGACTTTTATAGGATATATGTTTTAAATGTAATTTTCAAAAAGGTTTGTTCAAGAAATATTTCACCAGGAGGCTCTTGGTAGTGACACCTGATTAAGCTCTTTCCTTGGTATTGCAGCCAATCAGTGTAACATAGTTTAGGTAAGCAGATCCTGACCTGTTAGGCAAATAGATTGCTGAAGATCACAACTGACCAGGACATGAATCAAGGCAAACTTTCATACAGTCAGTTTTTCTGAAGTGATTCATAAAATACAGTTATGATGGTTCAGTTCATTGAGTGCTGCAGCTACTCGTTCTCATTTTTCCTGGTCCTCAGATGCTTTTAATAACTACAAAACATAAATGGAATGGCCTTTTATGTTTCATAACAGTCCTTCTTGGGTTTTGTGTGGGTTTGGGGTTTCTGGGGGTTTTTTGGGTTGTTGTTTTTTTTTTACAATATTAATCCAATAAAAAACTATGGACATGTCACATCAAAGAGAGTAAAAAAGGATGTTAAACAGTTGAAATCCTGACATTTGCCGTAGTCTTCACAATTTAAACAATGTCCAAAATTTGGGAAGATCCATAAAAATAATTTTTTAAGTCATGCTTATAGTTAAAGACTTTGTCAAAACTCTTTGGATTTTCTCTCTTTTTTTAAAATAAAGTTAACTTCACAACCCAGACAACTCCATCCTACACATGCTTTACAAGCCAATCAGATCCTGGGCTGCATCAAGAGAAGCGTGGCCAGCAGGTCAAGGGAGGTGATTCTCCCCCTCTACTCAGCCCTGGTGAGACCCCACCTAGAGTACTGCCTCCAGTTCTGGAGCCCCTATTACAAGAGGGATATGGAGGTGCTCGAAGGTATCCAGAGAAGGGCCACGAGGATGATCAGAGGGCTGGAGCACCTCTCCTACGGGGACAGACTAGGAGAGTTGGGGCTGTTCAGTCTGGAGAAGAGAAGGCTCCGAGGTGACCTCATTGTGGCCTTGCAGTATCTGAAGGGGGCCTCCAAGAAGGCTGGGGAGGGACTTCTCAGGCTATCAGGTAGTGATAGGACTAGGGGGAATGGAATGAAGCTGGAGGTGGGGAGATTCAGGCTAGACGTGAGGAGGAAGTTCTTCACCATGAGAGTGGTGAAGGCCTGGAATGGGTTGTCCAGGGAGGTGGTTGAGGCCCCGTCCCTGGAGGTGTTTAAGCCCAGGCTGGATGAGGCTCTGGTCAGCCTGATCTAGTGCGGGGTGTCCCTGCCCATGGCAGGGGGTTGGAACTAGATGATCCTTGTGGTCCCTTCCAACCCTGACTGATACTATGATACTATGATATAGGATACATGCTCACCTTTTAGTTCCTCTTGTTCATACTGTCCAGGAGGAACCTTAGAACTGAGAAAGTCAGGCCCCATTCCTCATTCATATTGTAACAGTATCACTGTCAATCTCTATAAGAGCCCTTTAATAACCATGTTATTAAGAGGTGAAAGAAAAAAAAAAAAAAAAAAAAAAAAAAAAAAGCAAACAAACAAAAAAACCCTACCCAAAACACAAAAAACCCCAAACAAACAAAATCCACCAGCAAAAACAAAGCAAGGACTTTACATCACATACTGGACCTGGTCAAACCCCTTTTTTTGCTGATTTCAGTGGTCTCTTCATCAAGGCCATACAGGTTGAAGCTGGTATGTTTCAATAATTAAGACAGCAAATTTAGGTTTCATTCTTAGGCTTTTCATCCACTGGGTTCTGAGTCTTGGGAAAGTTAATAACTTTTGTGTCTCACTTTTTCCACCCATGTAATGGGAATAATTCTAATTCACGTTACCAGTAAAGGGTACCGATATATTCAGACAAAGGGAGATAAATGAGGCAAATATTTAACTCCCTTATTTTTAATTCAGAATAAAAATTCCTAAAGCTGTAGGAACCTCAGCCGGTAATTTATGATCACCCTATGTGGTAATGTCCTATGACAAGTCTCAGGTCTAAGGTACACATGTGCACACATGCATGTGTACATGAGACGAGAGAGGCAGAAGACTGTTGCTCATTAACTAGCCCTCCATGAGATACTTAATTTGTTGTAATAAAGCAAAGAAAAAGTAGCTGTCGGTTAAACTGACATTTCTGTCACACTTTTTAGTAACACTGCTCCTGTAATTACCCTGTGGTTCTTTATACTTAGTAAAAGCTTGCTTAGTTTTAGCATGGAAAACAATTTATAAAATTACAGAAACAGACTGAACACAGCAGTTCATTTGTTGAGGCAATTATCCAGATCCTTGTCAAAAAAGAGAGAGAGTAAATACTGCGATGTGCAAAAAATGTTTCCAATTCTATGCTATAATACATACAATATGTCTGTGGTTGTGTTGGATTACGTTAATAAACTGCAGCCGAAATATGTTTGTCACAACACAAAAGAAGGGTGCTATCAACTGTCTTGCCAGATATTTTAAATTACTCACCAAAATGTCTAGCCAGGGTTTCCTCTATCACCCTCAGATGAAGGGAGAGGCTTATTGAACAGTTTTTTCCTGTGGGACTAGACAGATTCTTCTTATGCTCAACTATTTTGAATAATCTGGGAAATAACTGTAAAATGAACTGTGGCACAATTGCCCTTTTTAACACACATGCACAATTCAACCCTGAACACAAATCCACTGTTTTTTTTGGCTGGTTATCACTCAGAAATGAGTTTCCCTAATACTTCTCAGCAAAAATGGATAGAGAATTTATTCCTTCTTTTGGGAGGAGTAAAGGAGTAACAAAATTGCAGAGCTAGAAGGGCAAAAAAGTCATGGCAAAAAAATCTAAGCACATAGTACAGAATGTTTCAGCATTAAAAGGGGAAAGAAAAGCAAGATAAAATACTGAAGACAAGACACAGACTTGATATCCTATGCAGATTCAGAAAGAAATCTACTGGTTTTAAGAATGCAGTCATTTGTATAACAAGTTGGAAAGAGAAATTCATAAAGCAAGCTAGCACTCTGGAAACATATTTACTACTAACAAATTCCCTGAAGTTCATTACTTTTCATAAATTTAATATCTGTCCTTCTTGTAAAACATTTATCAATTACAACACAATGACTTACAACATGTAAATGGTTTTCCAACTATTTCTGAAAAGAGAAAAAGGCATGCTGTGTATTATTTAACTGAAAACGCAACAAGCAGTTTCTTTCCTTCAGCTGGACATGTCATGCTTCAGCAGAAGACAACATTTTGATATGAACTTTGATATGAACTATTTTGATATGAATTTTGATATGAAGGAAAAATTGCCATCCAAACATAATCATAAATTATAAGCACATTATGAAAGTTTCACATATTAAAACATGGATGAAGTTTCTTTCTTCCCTACCTTCCCCAACATCTGCAGATAGTTTGGTGAAGCAATTTCCAGAAACCAAACAGAAATCTTTACATGACTAGCTCTTTTTGTTTGCAAATAAACAATCAACAAAATGGGCAACTAATTTATAAGGTATTCCTATCTGTTCCCTGAAATTAAGTAGTTGTTTCATGATGCAGAGCCCACCTAAATGGTCCTGCTATTCTTTTTCTAAATACATAAATGTTTTTCATGTTATCTATTTGTGTTTAATTTATTCTAGTAACAAGGGCTAAAACAAATGTGTTGACAACTTGAAATGCATAAATACATCTGCATAATAAAACACACAGGAAGGACAATGAAAGAACTGTTCCACCTGAATCACTGAAAGTCATCGCATAGACCATACTTAATCATGGTGCAAAATCTATGTGACATTATTTTGTGATTGCAACTCTGAATTACAGGTGAAATTGTATTAAGTTATGACAGACAGCAATATATTTTTCTTTGACCATGCAAAATAGAGTGGATAAAAACTCTGCTGTGTGGTTTTCCAAGTTACACAATTGCACAATATGATCAACTTCAATAGTCAGTTGAGAAGCTTAAGTGCATGCTACATACCAGCTGCTTAACTACACTTATAAATCCACGTTACCATTCCTGAGCAAAGGCTCATACCAGGAAATAATCTTGCCACTCAGCTTGTTTTTTACAAGCTGTCCACTGTCAGGTAGGAAAAAAACTACTTCCAAAATTTAGTCAGATCATCTCCTCTATTCTCCATAACTTTTCCTCTGGTTGTTTTTGATACACCTCTGCTAGAGCTGTACATGTACCCACATAACATACATTTCCATTCTGTAAAGGGATATACTGGTTTACAGAGCTCTGTCTCACATTCACTGGGAAAATGGCTGTGGCACTTAGAACACTCACCCCACGTTTTGACAGCCTCCACTTTCTCAGCATTTATTGTCTAGTAAAGAACCAAGAAAGGAGAAACGTGCCATGTTTTTGCCAGGACATGAAGAAAAGTCACTGATCAATGACCTTAATTTCCTTCTGCCACTCAGCCGAAGTGGAAATGGCTTTATGGGAAAGTCATCAAGGCAGAGAGGTGGTATTAGTAGCACCTTCACCTCTACAGCAGAATAGAAAAGAATAGAATAGAATAGAATAGAATAGAATAGAATAGAATAGAATAGAATAGAATAGAATAGAATAGAATTAACCAGGTTGAAAAAGACCTTCAAGATCATCAAATCCAACCTATAACTCAACACCATCTAATCAACTAAACCATGGCACTAAGTGCCTCATCCAGTCTCTTCTTAAACAATTCCAGTGATAGTGACTCCACAGCCTCCCTGGGCAGCCCATTCTAACGGCCAATCACTCTTTCTGCAAAGCACTTCTTCCTAACATGCAGCCTAAACCTGCCCTGGTGCAGCTTGAGATTGTGTCCTCTTGTTCAGGCACCATTTGCCTCGGAGAAGAGACCAACCCCCACCTGGCTACAATCTCCCTTCAGGTAATTGTAGACAGCAAGAAGGTCTCCCCTGAGCCTCATCTTCTCCAGGCTAAGCAAGCCCAGCTCCCTCAGCCTCTCCTCATAGAGCTTGTGCTCCAAACCCCTCACCAGCTTTGTTGCCCTTCTCTGGACACATTCCAGCTACTCCACATCATTCTTAAACTGAGGAGCCCAGAACTGGACACAGGACTCAAGGTGTGGCCTAACCAGTGATGAGTACAAGGGCAGAAGGACTTCCCTGCTCCTGCTGGCCACACTATTCCTGATACAGGCCAGGATGCCATTGGCCTTCTTGGCCACCTGGGCACACTACTGGATCATGTTCTTCCAGCTAACAACCAGTACCCCCAGGTCCCTTTTTGGCTTGCCGCTCTCCAGCCACTCTGACCCCAGCCTGTAGCACTGCATGGGGTTGTTGTGGCCAATGTGCAGAACCCAGCACTTAAATCTCATGCCATTGGACTCTGCCCATCTGTCCAGCCTGTCAAGCTCCCTCAGCAGAGCTCTCCAACCCTCTAACAGATCAACACCTGCCCCCAGCTTGTTGTCATTTTCAAATTTACTGATGATTTACTCAATCCCTTCATCCAGATCATCAATAAAGATATTGAACAGGAAGGGGCCCAGCACTGATCCCTGACCCCTGCAGTGACTGGCTGCCAGCTGGATGTGGCACCAGTCACCACCACCCTCTGGGCTCGACCCTCCAGCCAGTTCCTAAGCCAGTGCAGAGTGCTGCTGTCCAAGGCACAGGCTGACAGCTTGGCCAGGAGATTCCTGTGCGGGACAGTAATCAAAGGCCTTGCTGAAGTCCAGGTAGACTACATCCACAGCCTTCCCCACATCCACCAGGCGGCTCACTTGATCCTAGAAGGAGATCAGGTTGGTCAGGCAGAAACTGCCCTTCCTAAATCCATGCTGTCTGGTGTGCCTCAGACTCATAGTTGACTTACTCTATACCATGTACTCAAAGAGCATCATGAGTCAGCTGGGAACAACAACTACTGAAAAGTATTTATGGAATAATAGAATAATAACATCATAGAATCACAAAATTGCTTTGGTTGGAAAAGACCTCTAAGGATCAGTGCTGGGCCCCATGCTCTTCAACATCTTTATTGATGATCTGGATGAGGGCATTGAGTCCATCATCAGTAAATTTGTGGACGACACCAAGCTGGGGGCAGGAGTTGATCTGCTGGAGGGCAGAGAGGCTTTGCAGAGGGACCTTGACAGGCTGGACAGATGGGCAGAATCCAGCGGCATGGGATTTAACACATCCAAGTGCCGGGTTCTGCACATTGGCCACAGCAAACCCATGCAGTGCTACAGGCTGGGGTCAGAGTGGCTGGAGAGCAGCCAGGCAGAGAGGGACCTGGGGGTGCTGGTCGATGGTAGGCTGAACGTGAGCCTGCAGTGTGCCCAGGCAGCCAAGAAAGCCAATGGCATCCTGGCCTGTATCAGGATCAGTGTGGCCAGCAGGAGCAGAGAGTTCATTTTGCCCCTGTACTCAGCACTTGTTAGGCCACACCTTGAGTCCTGTGTCCAGTCCTGGGCCCCTCCGTTTAGGAAAGATGTTGTCTTGCTGGAGTGTGTCCAGAGAAGGACAACAAAGCTGGGGTGGGGTTTGGAACACAAGCCCCATGAGGAGGAAAGGCTGAGGGAGCTGGGATTGCTTAGCCTGGAGGAGAGGAGACTGAGGGGTGACCTTATTGCTCTCTACAACTACCTGAAGGGAGGTTGTAGCCAGGCAGAGGTTGGTCTCTTCTCCCAGGCAGCCAGCACCAGAACAAGAGGACACAGTCTCAGGCTGCACCAGGGCAGGTTCAGGCTGGATGTTAGGAAGAAGTTCTATACGGAGAGAGTGATTGCCCATTGGGATCGGCTGCCCATGAAGGTGGTGGAGTCACCTTCATTGGAGGTGTTCAGGAAGAGGCTTGATGGGGTGCTTGGTTGCATGGTTTAGTTGTTTGGGTGGGTTGGATTGGTTGATGGGTTGGACGCGATGATCTTGAAGGTCTCTTTCAACCTGGTGTATTGTATTGTATTGTATTGTATCATTGAGTCCAACCATCAACACAACATCGCCATGGCTATTAAAACATGTCCAAAAGTGCCATGTTAACATGTTCAGGGTTGGTGACTTCACTACCTCCCTGGGTAACCTATTCCAATACCTGAGCCCTCTTTCTGTAAATAATTTTTTTCCTAATATCCAGTCTAAATTTCCCCTAGCACTTGTGCAAAGGTCACTCTGTTTCTCTCTCAGATGATACACTGGTTTAAACTCACATTATTCTATAAATACACAATTCCATACTTCTTAAATAAATGCTAATTTTAAAATGCATCGGTGATTTGAGCAACCTAACATGCTCAAACTGAAAGGGGATCTCTGTCAAGTTCTCATACAATTGAGAGAGCCGGGATACGCATACAGGCGGGGGGAGCGGAGAGGAAAGTAAGCGATCTGGATCCATCAACTGCCTCTTTCAGTCAAGTGAATGAATAATGCTGAGAGATGGAAGAATGCAACTCACACATAATAGGAATCAGCAAAATACTTCAGGCCACTCTCTTTCTGAATAAGAACATTCTCACACAGCTTTATCATGAGTAAACGAAATCTCTTAGCAAAATGGATTCAGATGATCTTCTGCCTTTGTCCTTGCAGAGGCAAGCTCCAGATCTAAATACTACCTCTGAACAGCAATCAGAGAAATCTAAAATGTGTCAGTCAATTTATTTTACTGTAGACTTCAGAAAGCACAATGCCTGACACAGTTTACCATCATTAACACCGGGGAAGTCACTTAGCTTCTCCTTTGCATTAATTTCCCATCTGGAAATGTATTCTCTGAAACTGATTTAGTTCTCATAGTGCTTCAAAGCTGGTGAATGTAAAGCACAGTGTACACACTGAGTGTTCTATTTGCTTTCAGGATTCAAAACCAATCCACGCAGTAGGTAAAATATGTACTATTATCTGGTGCAGTATAATCAGAGAACACAGGTCTGCGAGATGAAATCACAATGACAAGAGGATTCCCCAGACTTTGCTTGAGGTCATCTTTAACCTGTGGCCCTTTCACGTAGAGCACAGACCATGTTGCTTCATTCACTTGGGACAAAAATTTCATAAGATAGAAATTAAAAGGTCACAAATCATAAATGGCAGCAAACAGTGTTTGCAGGCCAACAGTAAAGAATAGACACACGACGTCCAAATGAAAGAACCAGACTGAAGGCATCTGGGAGGAAAGTGCACTGATACACACTTTCTCTATGAACTTTCAGATTTTCACTCAGAAGGGCAAAGTAGTTCTGTTTTTCACATGTGAAAATGTGTTTCCATGTCCTTGGGTTTTTCTGTCTCTGTGTTGCAAACATACTTCAGCTGATCCTTGAACACCACAACGTAAGTATAACCACAGTATTTTCTGTTATAGGACAAGTCTTTCACTGGTAAAACTCAGCTCTGTAGCTGAAGTGGATCACTAAAGTAAACATAAACAGTAAGTCAGACTGGTAGATTTGATAATAAAATACTGGAGGGGAAATCTGATACTCCATATAAAAAGCAAAGCAAAAAAAAATTCTCATAAATTACTGCAAAGAGCTATTATTATTGTAGTCAGGGTTTAAATACAATTCCCGAGAAATACAAACCAAATGAAAATAGGTTGAAGAATTAAAACCACATCCCTATCTCAGGTCAAATCAGAAAAATAAACTATTTTCAGGTTTGCAATTTCTGCAGATTTTCTTAAATTACATTTGCAGTTCTAAATTCCAGTGCAAGTAAAAAGAAATGGAAGTGTAATTTTGAAATTGCAATCTGAAATAAAAATTGAATTTTCAGATTTACAATGTGAAAGCAATTTTTCAATCTTATCATAGATCATTGAAATGTTCTACCAATGACAGAACCATGTAAAACAGAGTATATGACCATTTTTCATGTAACGTTACAAGGGAATATCAATTATTCATCTTATTAACTATTATTCTGACAAGGGACAATGATTTTAAAATAGAGCAGGGTAGATTTAGGTTAGAAATAAGGAGGAAGTTCTTTACGATGAGAGTGGTAAATACTGGATCAAGTTGCCCAGGGATGTGGTTGAGGCCCCATCCCTGGAGACATTCAAGATCAGACTGGATGTGGCCCTAGGAAGCCTGATCTCTTTGGAGGTGTCCCTGCTCACTGCAGGGTTGTTAGACAAGATGACCTTTGAAGGTCCCTTCCCCCTGATCTAATCTGTGAATTTGTGAGTTATCACTCTTTGTATTGAGTGTAATCTGGATAGTCTAATTATGAAGAGTGTTAGCATCTGATTTAGGTTTTCAGAGAATAAAATGAAGCACACTGTCAAGATGAGTGACAGAAGGGACAAAGTAAAATTCCAAAATTTAACTCTGAAAGCAGGTAAGCTTGAGTGAGAGGATGGATAAAAGCTTAGGTACTTCCTTCAGCCTACACAACCAAAACCAAAATTTAAAAGAAAATAAACAAAATATGCAAAAATCCCTCATTGGATACAAATATAAAAATAATCAGGAACAAGTATCTTTGTGCAAAATTGGTCTCACACCTACAGGAAGAGAAGGAAACAGGTAGAATAACCTTTGAAATACTGAACTATCCCTACTTGCTTTTCAAAAGTAGTAATCCAATTCAGAAATTGCACACAAGCGAAAAAGGGCATCATTCTACTATAAACTTATATAAACTCAAATTCTTCTGTCCAGGACCTAAAACTGATGTGTAGCACTAGTACATATTTTAACTTTATTACATCTTTACATTAGTGAGAAATACTTTGTTCCCATATATTTATATTGTGCCAGTTATTTTGGCTGAGCTGACATAATGCATTTATAATGGTCTAATACCTTTGATTTATCAACAGATTATCACATGATTAGCTAGAGTAAAAGGATTATTATTACTGCTGTTATGAGGTGTTAACACTTTTGGCAACGCATTCTAGGAATGCCCTATGTACTTTCCACATTGAGAAAGCAGAATGATGACCAAGTTGTATTAGCCTTAGTTATCTACAAATGATCTTGCAGTCAAGTAACTGAATCTTTTAAAAATTATTTTTATAAAATCTTGAATAATCACTCTTATTAAGGTTCATACAAGTTGAATACAAGCTGCAATATGGGCTACAGAAACAGTCAAACAATCACAGAATTCAGCCTTCCTTAACAAACAACCTCAACTCATTTATGCACACATGAATCCACACAGAGGCTTTATGATGAACAAAGAAGTCCACATCTGAAGTACAGGGCAGCATTAATATACTTAGTAAAAGAGAGTGTAGTTATTGAACCTTGACACCAGCTTTGGGAAAAAAAGGTTGTATTTACAGGAGCATAAGGAGGAGAAGAGAGAGAGAAAAATGCCAACAGGAGGTAGAAGGATTCAGGGGACAGCTAAAGTGTGAAGTGATGCAGCAGCTTTTAGATGCGTTTTAGACTTTGCTTTGGGAATGCAACAAACCAACAGCTACAAACTTAACCCCTTGACACTGACAAGACTGTCAGCCTCGGTGCTGAGCTCCCATGCACTGAAATTCAGATTCCAATTGCCAACAGGTTAAGAGGTAGGAAGTATTTTCCTCTCCTGACTAAGGTGCTACAATTTTGTAACTGTATTTCTGTTTCATGTACAGATAGTCTTCTAGATATATTAATTTGTCACTGCACTTCTTTGTTCTCTTTGAATTCAAGATTAATTTTATTATGCCTAAGTCTGCACAGGCTAAAACCCATATACATGGTATGGAAAGAATATCAGGAAACTTGAGGTGAATTAAAGCTAGGATTTCTCAGAGTTTCAGAGCCATGCTGTGTTTCCAGTATATTACATAAAGGTCATAACTGATGATCAATAGCAAGTTGTAAGAAATCATAAATAAGAAATTATGCCAGTTCTGTTCTGAATGTGTTAACATAAGGACATACATGGAATAAAGCTACATGCCTTAGTTTTAAAATTGTAATTGTTTCAAGCTTTGTGTAAAGCAGCATGAAAGGGAAAATACATACAGTAATAGATCTCACTTTTAAAGCAATTTATTAATTTTAGGACACACGTTAGTTAAGCACTGCTGGATAGGGTGGGTGGAGGTCCACAAAGGTAAAAAGATGACACCTTTCTTCTGCATATAAAAAACTGTCCCTTTTTCCTGACTATTTAAGTGCATATAAAAGTAACAAAAAATGGAGTTACAAAGCAAGATAAAAATGACAAGATCAGAAAACTCTGTTTTGCCTCCACAACATTCTCTGGTTCTCCTTGTTATCATACAGCCTGGGAAAAAAGCACTTCCAGAAAGCTCACCAAAGATCAGACTGTGGTGACAGCAGTGTCCAAGCTATAAGTAACGTTCAAAGGATTCGACGATGCCTTTGACTGATCATTCTCTTTCCCTTGCCATCACCTGCTGATTTTGTCCAGGTGTTTTATGGCTATCTTGAGCCTCTGGAGAACAGACAGAAAGAAGACTTTGCCAATTTCTTTTGTCTAGGACTGTGAATTCCTTACACAGATGGTGGACAGCCACAGGCTGGCCAACTTCAGGCACAATTGCCTTCACCCTCAGAGGGAAAACATGAGGGTGATATTACCTTCTCCCAAAGTACTGTCTGTAACATGTCTGTGGTTAAGGAGGAGGACAAGATAACTTTTCTCAAGAAAAAAGAGGTTCCCTCCATCTCATATCCCACCCCTTGGTGAAATGGTATCAGGAGAGGAGCAAAGAAAGGAAAAAAATAAATAAACTAAAACCTTTTGGCTTGTATTAGTAAATTAAACATTCCTAAGCAATTCAAGTGGTTTGACTAATAAGATAATCTTGTGTTAACATGGTTTTGTAGTATGTTTACAGTCTCTTGAGTATTCCAAACAAATCCTGCTAAATCTTACTCTCTGAGCAAACCAAGGCATTTCAGGAAGCCATTTTTAAAGATGAGCACCACATGAGCCTCCTCACTCTGTTTGTATTACCTTGTTTGCTTACAAGAAAGCCCATTACATATGCAAATTACTGCTAATTGTGCAGATATCTAATTATGCAGGTATCTATTTAGATATGTACTTTTCTTCTGCAGTGAAGCAAGCACAATTTTCAAATTGGTTGTTTAAAGCAAAACTGCTACACTCCCAATTTTAACCTCTGGAAGTGTAACTACGTAGCAGAGAACAGAGAGTGAGTATGTGACAAAATATTTGTGTAACACTTAGGCACCTGACAAAGCAAAGCTTACAGAAAAATGTGTGACTACTTCCTGTTCTCAAAATGGGAAGACCTGGCAAAACAGTATTTATTTTAGATGCATTGCATTATGAAGATGCCAGAAACAAACCTTGTAGACAAACATATCATGGACAGCCTCTGTCTTCTCATAGTCTTAGAGAAAATATTATGTATGTAATATATACTTATTTAGGAAGGTTAAAAATAAGTACTAGAAAATAAGCATCTATGTAAGCTGCAGATTACAGACAGACTTCAGGAACCTCAGGACCATATCTATTCCATAGGCTGCTTCAATTTTGCTTATAGGTGATTTGAACGAATTCTGAATTCTTCAGTAAGTACAGCAATGTGCTTAGATCCTCAAGACACAGACTTGCCACTCTCCCCAGCCTTGCCCCTGGGATTAGTTTCAATATATGCATAAGGGAGAGCAGAGAAATGAAGCCAATTTCACTGTGAAGATCTGAGAGCAAAATTATGTCCTGCTCTAAATTATTAATTTTAATGCTATGGGGTGTAACATTTTCATCTTTTTTGGAGAAGTATACTCCACAGCTAAAAAGTCTAGCATCACAAATCTTAGACAAGGAAAAGACCATTACATCACTGCCTATCTCCTGCCACCACAGGCATCAACAGTAAAGCTTCTATACATTGGTCTACAAGCATGTCATAACCCTGACATAAGGAGGTTGACTTCACAGTTGAAAAAGGAGCTTAGCCTCCATAGTTCATTTCATCCTTCAGCCTACTGCTGTGATTACTGACAATTTAGCCAATGCAATTATGTATTTTTATTTCCTTACTGTACCCAAACACAGAGATACAGTCACTTAAAATACTGGTTGTATCCATTAAAAGATGGAATGAATGGTCCTACATCATCCAGAAGTCTTTGTACATATATTTCTTTCCTAACAAAGATGCAGAAAACTTTACCATGGCTTCCCACAACTGTACAAGTGTTCAAATGAATCTATTCCCATGCCCTACATAAAAATTTGTTAATTTTAACTTCACCCCACTAGATCTTTCCCTTGAAATACTAACTTTAAATTTACTCTGTCTTCCCTGAGAGGTAAGAACAACCAGAAGGCAGCAAGCCCAGAGTCTGGCAGCCTACTGAGTTCCATGGATGAGGCTGTCTCAGTGTAAACTGAAATCTTATCAACTTCAGCATGTCTGCCAAGCATTTTAAACCCCTGCACAACACAGCTGTGTTAGGGGTGGAGGTAGGGGGCAGATGTGGAATGAAGCGGGTGGGATTTTCAGTTTAATGCATGCATCTGTCTACTCCACAGTGTTGTCAAATATTAAAAGGCCACATCATTAATGGTGGTGATGGTAATGTTACAACTGTGTAACATAAAAGTGACTGTAGATTAATTGCTCCTAGGTGAGGGAAAACTAGATCCAAGTGTGGATGATGGAACCCTCTTAAACTTGTAGGATGATTGCCCAACACACAGAGCTCAACCCAGAAGAGAAAGACTGGAAAATGTGCCTACTGGGAATTGGACTGAGAATGCCATGCTCCCCTCAGATGTTAACAGCAGATCTGATGATGGCCTGGACTGATTTCAAACTGGTGACCTAAAGCAGAAAGACTCTGTATCTAAGTAGTAATCCCCTGATCCAGAGTACTACAGTACTTTTATTCATAGTAGAAAAATTACAGTCACAGGGCAGACTTCACTGAAGCACAACCCAATCCAACCAACAACAACAACAAAACCCACAAAAAATCAACAACAAAACCCCACAAACAAAACAAATAAAGAAAAAAACCCAACATAACCAAACACTACCACCCCACCCTCCAAAAAAGAAACAAAACCACACAATCGAAAACTTGTGAAAAAAAAACACCATTTCTTCCACTAAATGATAATGCACTGATGCTCTCTGTATCAAGACTAAAAAAACAGGAAGGTGGGAGACATAACAAAATAAACCAATATTTTTTCGCTCTCTTGTTGGATAGTGATTAATGGGTGAAATTTCTTCAGTTCTATTCCACAATGCAGTTTTTCATTACAGACCTCCAGAATTAAAATTTAACAACATATACATGAAGAAAGGGGAGAAACTGGGGGGGGCAGAAGACTGACTAGGCTCAGGACAAGCCATAGGATGTTATTTTGTGCATTTGAAACATAACATCATCTACCCTTAATTTAATGGAAGCTTCACAACACAGCTTCAGCAGATGAAGTTACTTAAAGTGTAATATACAAAATAAAATTTGCTGCTTCTCAGAGAGTTGCATTATTATGGATAACAGTGAAATAACAGGGCACACACTTTTCCTTGAGAAAGTGTTAAGCTCCCGGCTTATAAAAAAACTATGATAGAAAGCATGGCATGTATTTCCTGTAGATACTATTTACAAAAATAAATATGTAATCTTGTTGGTTAGTATACTATAAGCATCTCAAAAACCAGAAAAAATTATATGCCCAAGGTTAAGTACTTTTCAGAGCAGAAAAATACTGGGTTTTAAAAGTTCTTCTTTTTATTCTAAATTCAATATCTTTCCCCTATAATTCTACCTTTCCACTGAAGTTATCTATGGATTGTAACTATAATTGTCTACCAAAAGCAAGGTCTTAATATGAGGCAAATTTTCAAAAACTTCTTTTTACACAAGTAACAAACATTATTTTTCAAAGCCACACCATGCTATGGACTGACAATATGCCAACATTTTTGGTTTTAATTTAAACTCATTTTGAGTTTCAGCAGCAAGGAGGAAGAAAGCCTTGAAATTGTAAGATTAATTTTATTTTCCCTCTATTCATTGACTTAAAATATGAAAAGATAAAAGGATATGCTAAAAGATTAAACCAAAAACCAGCTGCTTCAAGGCAGATATTTCTTTATGTCATGTTTCAGCCTTGAATAAAGTTTTACAGACAACTTATAACCCTGAAAAAATGAAATGGAAAATGGATTTATAGTTCAAATGTTACCAATACAACCTTAAGTACAGTGTGCCACTGACACCGTAACTACAACATTGCAAACGGTGCTGCTGACATAAACCATCTTATTCCTTATTTTACTGAAAAAATGTTGCAATCATTAAAATATTCTTGCCCTCTGTATGCTTGGGAGTGGTCTGTCCATAAGTTATTAATAAACCATGGAAAGGTGCAGCAGACGACCAACTATTCATATTAATGAATGCCTCATGAATATTCAGCTGCATGTTGACTTACCTCAGAGGACCAAGGGAACCAAAGTCCAGCCCCCTGTTCAACTAGTTAAACCTCCTCATGCTGTAATATTTTGTTTTGAATAATAGCAACTATCTGTAACACTGTTTTTGCAAAGCTAAATAACTTTTGCTCCTGCAAAAGTGTGAGTGGGGGATTGCTATCAGCTTCATTAAGAAAAAAACCGCAACAATAAGTGCACAAAGTAGTCATAAGCCTTTTTCTAACTAGAACTACATTGCTTGTAATTTAACATCTGCACAGACTTAGTGCTAAGATAACAGTTGCTGCTGCTGACTACATCATGTTCTGAAACTAAATCTACCTATTTCGCAGTAATAATCCCCTTCTAGTCACATGCAAAGCAGCATGGATGGGCAAATGCCCACACAATTCAAAAAACTCTGACTACTGTTTCCCTTCCTACTCAACACCTTTTACAGACTCCAATTGACTTTTATGCCTGACTTTTCTATATTTTGAATTTAAATCTCTTGACCATATTATGTTCCAGCAATGTAAGACATAAAACAGCATTCATGCAGAAAACTTCTAAGTGGGATTTATCAGGCTTGTTTGTCAGAATTATTTGTCATTTCACTATTCTTCCTCAAAATCTTTTTTTTTTTTGGGGTAAAGAACAGATCTTTTATGGATAAGATGCAAATGCACACTAGATATCCTTTCAGGACCAACATACACTTCCTTAACTAAACACACGACTTCCTTTTCAAACTGAACAGAACTCCTTCAACTCTGTACATCCTCTTAAAGTTAGAAGGGAGCACCTTTACATGTAATAACAGGCATCTGGGAAACCAACAGGAGCAGTTGGAGCACATATTTTAATAAGCAGCTCTTAAACATTCTATAAAGTGAGTGATAATTGGGCAGAGAAACATAAATTGTCAGAGCAAATTAAGGAAAAGACTTTGCTTTTCAGTGTGTTATATGCAAAATTACTTATAGGATTACACTAGGCATACATTTGTACAAGCACAGATTCATATACATTCAGCTAAATTATGTCAGAGTATATAGGGAATTGTGCTTTTCTTTTGCATGTTAGCTTTCTGTCCTTAAACCAGAGCCAGCGAGGAAACAAAATATGGTTAGCCCTGAAATAGTTGTGGTAATTCAATCTCTGCACTCTCCTTATTTTCTTGATGACAAAGAGAAACTCCCAACTGGCAAGGCCACCTGCACTGATTACTCCTCCATCCACGCCCACAGAATAGGAAAAGGAGCCAATGATCATTAACCTTAATTTCTTCTAACATAAACCTTTTTTTGTTTGGGTTTGTTGTTGTTGTTTGGTTGGTTTGGGGTTTCTTCTTGTTGCTGTTGTTTTTTGTTTTGTTTTCAGGTTTCCTTCTCTCAAAACTCCCTTGACATTAGGAGGGAAGGAGAAAAAGAAGAAACTGGGAAAAAAAAATCAAAAGAGCTGAAAATAACTCAGTGGCTTTTTTTCCCCTTCCATTTCACAGCTGGCTTATTATAACTTCACAACACTCAGATAAAGGGATTTTGAAGCACTATCATCTCTCTTGATGGCAACTTCTTTCCTTTCCCCATGCCTCTCTCTAAGCACTAAAGTAAATGGCAATGTGTAGGCTTTCTGGGGTTTTTTTAAGAAATTTTTTTTTTCCCTGATGATATTCCTGGGTAACGGCAGTTGGCAAAAACAAAGATAGGTCTGGATGTCAGGAATGCAGGTGTGGCCCCATGTCAGGACTAAAGCACAACTGGGTGGGATATTTTCAGTATAACTATTTCAAAATACAGTAGAGAATGCATCACACCTCCTGCTCATCCACATTCTCTTACTGCCAAATGCAATAATTTTTGGTTCAGGCTGTGTGGGACTAGCTCCTATTGGCATTACATCACCTTCTAAAAGACAAGCCACTCATTTGGACCCTCTGAAGAATGTCTAAAGAACATACTAATAATAGATATATAAAAAGTAAGAGTGCTACAGAAATAATGGTTGGTATAGTACAAACGTGTGTATTCTGGAAACAGATACCATGTTACCCTGTTCATTCTCCAGACAGAATGGAGAGCTAGGTAGACTTCAATCAACATTTTCAAATAAATTACACATCAATAATAATAACATAGAAAATCATTGAGTTATGCTTGGCTATACCCCTGCTGAAGTAATTATTTTCCTTGAAAATAATGTAAAAAATCACTATACAGCTAAATAAAAGGAAAAAAAAAATAAGGATTACTGTATTAAAAAGTAAATGTTCAAAGAACATAACAATGGTGTGATTTATTACCTTCAAATACATTGCAACAAGCTGTTTGTCACCTACCAAACACATACGGCAGGGCTTCTGTGGAGACCAGGAGGCAGACAGTAACTTTGATCACGCAGACATTCCTCATTATTTCAGACCTCAAATCAAGTAGCAACAGTCAGGGGAAGAAAAGGGTGAGAGACACGGGGCTGCTGGGGTGGAAAAGGGAAGCAGACAGCAATTTTGTCCTAGGTTCAGCATCCTAATTTAAACAAAACCAGGCTGTTGGCATATCTCTGCTTCCCTGCAGCCCCTCCCCTTCCCCATGCTTTCCAACCTCCTGGTTCACTAAAAATGACAAGCACATTTCTAGGCTCTGCTTTTTTATCAAGCTGACAAAGGTCAACAATACTAGCCAGAAGAGTGTTGAAGTATTCAGTGCCACAGGTCATCCTAATAGATACTGGAGGGACTCATTGCAACACCACTGTAAGCCAAGACAGCATGATTTCTAAGAGGCAGCACTTTGCATGTTCACAGCCTGCTTAATTTAATACAATACTGGTCTCTTGTTTGCAAAATATCACCACTGCTTTTCAGAGCTGGTATTTTTCTGTGGGTGACAGTAAGGTGACTGAATTCAGGCATGTTAACAGATGCACCTTTTTATGCTCTGTTAAACCATGTCAGAGACTACAGCCCCTAAGTGCATTCCTTTATTTGTGCTGCAGCCAGCTGAGCTAATTATCAGAGACAGACCTGGGTCTAGCCCTGTAAAGTCCAGTGGCTGTGTAGGTGCGTAAAGAGGCTGGGAGCAAAAATGCAGGGTGGAAAGGGCAGGGGTGGAGGGAGCCGTTTTTAAAGAAAAGAACTTTCTTAAACACATGGCTCTGAAATCTTCATGTTATTTCACTGGTGCTGTGAAGCTGTTGGGGGAGGGGGGAAGTTGTATTAGTGGCTTGAGAACATAGTAATGTCTGGTTCAAATGTGCTGTGTCCATCATTCCTCCCTTCCCTTCACTTTACTGGTTTTGGGGTTTTTTAATATTGTTTTTTTTCATCTGAACAGTGTGTTTCAATCCAAATAGCTATAAATGAGCATCAGTACAAAATTCACAACATTCAAAGATAGTTGAAGATACCACCCTGGGGAAAAGGAGCCAGGGGAAAAATGAAGAAAAGAGCTTGCTACACCTCCTTACAGTTCTGGTTGGTTTTATCAGGTGGCCACAGGTACACTCACCTACAGATCCTCTTCCACCAAATATTCCAGTACACCAAGCATTCTCCACAAGCCTTTATGCCATAGTTATATTTTTTCAGTAGCAGCAGCTATGTCCTTTCAAAGATTCTAAATTCTTAGCCAGCTTAGCTGTTTTTTTACTAAATGAATGACTTTGCTTGCACGACATCTTCCTGTGCTAGTTTTAAGTTAAAATGTTCTTAATACTCAAGAGGAGAGAAAGGATTTGATGTTTACGAGTTTTTTTTGGGGTTTGTTGGTTTGTTTTGTTTTGTTTTCACTACTTATGATTAAATGACCTTAGCTAAAGAATTAAATAATTTGTCTTATGAGCAACAGTGGTTGGGCAGGTTTTTTTGTTTGTTTGGGTTTCTTTGTTTTTTCTTTCTAACAGTGTACAATTTAGCTAATAACTGGTTGGGGCCAATCTTTAACAAGTCACATATTTCCATTGTCCCTTCACCCCCTGCTTATGCTTTTACCACATCCTAACAAAAACATGACCAGAACTGGTGAAAAACATACGGTTCCAACTAATGAATCACATACTTTCCCGCAAGTGCAGTAAGTACTACCAGCTGTGACAGTCTTGCTTTGGCAGTGGAACCAGTGCAGAACAAGGCCGACACATCTGAAACCAGCTGTACTGAAAAACCACAAGCAATTTAAGTCCGTCTGCCTTCTCAGGGGCTTCTTTGTCTCTGTCTGTGTCTCTGCTCTGTCCCTAAAACTAGCCAGCCATCTTGTTTTGACAGAGTTCAGAGTTTCAGAAGTTTCAAGGGGAAAGAAAATCCGCTGATTCAGGAAACTGGGTTTCAAGAAAATGATAAGGAGGTCTTTGTCAAACCAGCTAGAGTCAGTAAATTTAAAGAGACAGAATATGTATCTACCCATCTGCTCTGCTTAAAACACAGAAAAAGACACATGTATACCTAAAACGCATGCTATGTCCATAAATTTGTATCTGGACCTAAAACTACTGAATGAAGCAGAGTGTGAAGAGGAAAGCTATTCTGAGATCTTGGGAAACTGGGAAGATCACAAACCTCACAGCTGACTTCATTAACATCTAAATACATATGTCACCCCCAACTGGAAAACCAGTGAAAGTAATATCCCACCATATTGCCTTATGTGCTGCAAATGCCATAAGGCAAAATTCTCAATGTTTCAGAGAGGCTTTGAAAGATCTTGAGGAGGACAGTTTCTTGATTCAGCTACACATAAGACCAGGAGAAAAAAAAGTTATCAATGTAAAAAAAACCCAACCAACCAAAAAAACTTAGAATGTCTTTCCTTTACATAAGAAATGCAGTGACATTCAGGTCTGATGTCCTGTGTCTATTCAGGATTAAAAGCAAGTACTGAATATCCCATAGGGAAGGTCTTTTTTCTCCTCCTCACCCTCAAATAAAAAAATTCTCTTGCTTCCACCCCTGCAGAAATGCATGACATAAACCCTAATAATCTTTAACAAGTCAGGATTCTGGACCACGACTGGCCTATCTTTATTTTGAAGCTGACACAGGAATGCATTCTAGAGAATATTCACTTAAAAATAAAAAAGGTGAAAGTTTCAGCAGATATTTTGAAAATTTTGAACAAATTTAGATGAAATAATTGTCTTGTGATGCAGAGCACCATAGGTATATCATGATATCGAGACACTTGAGCGTGTCCAGAGAAGGGCAACAAGGCTGGGGAGAGGCCTTGAGCACAAGCCCTGTGAAGAGAGGCTGAGGGAGCTGGGGTTGTTTAGCCTGGAGAAGAGGAGGCTCAGGGGAGACCTCATTGCTCTCTACAACTACCTGAAAGGTGGTTGTAGCCAGGAAGGGGTTGGCCTCTTCTCCCTAGCAACCAGCACCAGAACAAGGGGACACAGTCTCAAGCTGCACCAGGGGAAGTTTAGGCTGGAGGTGAGGAGAAAGTTCTTCACCGCGAGAGTCATTTGCCATTGGAATGGGCTGCCCGGGGAGGTGGTGGAGTCACTGTCCCTGGAGGTGTTCAAGAGGGGACTGGATGTGGCACTTGGTGCCACGGTCTAGTCGTGGGGTCTCTGGTGACAGGTTGGACTCGATGATCTTCGAGGTCTCTTCCAAGCTTAGCAATACTGTGATACTGTGATATCTATTTGAAGATTTTCCAGCAGACACAGACATTCCACCTTCAATATACATTGGGTAAGCATCTGAGAAAGGCCAAAACCCACAGCAGGCTGTCAGCTTTTTGGTGACTGGTTTTTGCTCCACACACACAAACACTATAAATATGTCTAGCAGCTTTAAGGCTTTTGTTTTTCATTGCGGATGGTCACATTACCCCCGAGTAGTAAAGCCATTAAGTGAGCTATTCGGAGCCTGCTTATGAAGGGCAAACAACATTTTAATGCAGTGCATGCTATTATATATTTTGTATACACACATATGTTGTAAGAAAACTATAGTATGGTTTAACATATAAATGCATGTACTGTGATCTCTCCCTACACAATGCACCCATGATGTCATGCTGACATACTAAGAGCAACGTACAGATTACAGGCCAGCTATACAGACCTACCTCTGTAATCAAAGGAGATAAACAACTAATGAAGACAAATTCCAACTAACAGATTTTACAAATCAAGACAGACTTCTTATGTCAGCTTTGACATACCAAATAGCTGTTCAAATTACTATTAGTTTCTGGATGTGCCACGGAAGGAGGTACAGCTACAAGAAAGCTTGAACTTAGTCCATTTTGGAGACTAAAGAAATCCCCTTCATGGTATTTGTAATCATCCCTTCCTGTTACATGGATATCAGCTCCTGATATATATGCAAATTGCTACATTTCCTGTACCAAAGGTAAACCTAATGCTGTTCTTCCATTACAACTGAGGCTCTCTCCTGCACTGGAAAACTCGGAAGAGTTATCAAAGGATAACGGAATTCATTTTGGTTCTCTTCTTCTTGATCAAATAGACTGAAGACAGCTCAGACATATGCCTTCTGAAGTGCTGAATAGATCAGGATTTTAAATGGGTTTTTGAGTGGGAGAAGTAAAGCAGGTTGTAATAAAAATAAAGTTTTTAAGGTATCTTCTATATTACGCTGTACTACCCCTGCATCAGCAGCACCAACTGTGCAGCCTTTTAGTTAACATAAGCTAAAAGGAAATGACAAACTTGAGCTCTTTGCACTCTTAAAAATCACCTCCTTTAACTGTAGGGCAGAAGGTGGTTTTGTTTTAATGATTTACTGGTTTACCTCAAATTACAAACTAATAAAATATGTTTCCTCTTAAAATGAAAAAGATCTTCAGCAGACCTTTGTAGAAGCAAATAAAGAATAGTCACAGCAATAATTAATTGCTACAACTAAATTATCGTTACAATTTACATTGCCTTCCAATCCAAGCTTAATTTTTCTGTAAGCACAAAAAATGATACCTGTCCATTGTTCCAAATTCAATAGGAAAAAAAAAACCCACAAACACAAAAAACCTACAAAACAAACAAACAAAAAAAAAAAAAAGTCAAGCATTAAAAAAAATAACTTGCAGGAGACAATTAGAGATATCCAGCATCAATAAAGGAAGAGGTGTCTTATTACTTCATTTACAATTATACTCCCAATTTTAAATTCTTGTTATAAAAAGTTTGCTATAATGAATACTGAGCAACCATAGGAACAGCACATCTCTTTAGTTAATATTTTAATTTACATTTTTTCTGAAATAGACATTTTATAGACATTAAAATTCAATATCATGTGATTGCAAAAATTATAGTATAAAACACTGCATGATAGCACACCTCACTACATTTAAAGGTATTCATGCACACTTTCCTGAACACAAAACATAATCTCTCTTTATCCTATTTCAATTAATGGTGGTTTAATTAAAAATAAATAAATCACTAATGCACAGGAATTGATGATAAGAATTAACATGAGAAATCAGATTACTATTTTCTTTGTCTTGACAAAAAGTTTTTAAGCAGTAATCCAATCAATTATAATTCAAAACCAATGTCATGTTACTTAGCCAATTTCAAAATTCAGCCAGTGACTTCCAGAAGTGGACAGACCACTTGAATTGAAAACTACATTTTTTTCCAGCAGTTGTATGATTTGTACAAAGTGCAGATCACTAATGCATATTTATAAACTGAAAAGAAGGAATAAATTTACTGTACAATTTAACATCTTGACTAAGCCAAGTCATAATTAACAGCAGAAACTGCAAAATAAAGTGATAGCTGCCCTTGGTAGCTGGCTAATATTCAGTGTTAGAAAATCATATTATTTCCTGTAAGAAAAACATGTATAATAACAGATTTGAACATGGCTTGTCTGAGGTCCAGATTCATACTGAAATCACCAACCCCTTTACTTTCAGGTACACCTTGAATATCCTTGGCAATAGTTATCCTTTTCCTGAGAAGAGAGCTGGATAACACAGTTACAGTACTTCAGCCATGTAGATGAGGCAACAGAACAGTTCAAAAGTCCATCTGCATGAAGCATGTAAGCAACAGCTATAGAAAACTGTCAATCTATAATAAGTTATATAATTTATTTGTTTACATATAAATATATTTTTGTTTGTTTGTTTTTCCTTTAACAGTTATATGAAAAAATCCCAAAGATTTTCCTCTCAGCTATTACATGCAACTCTACATTTTTTCAGTAAGAAATATATGCTTTTGCCCAAGAACACAAACTATATATGTATGCCCATCAGTTCTGGTGTTTGGGAGTTTCCCCTGGGTTTTTTTGTGGTTTTGGGTTGCTTTTTTTTTTTTTTTTTAATTTTTTTTATTTTAGAATCCATGCTTTGGAAGGAAACTCTACAGGATGTGTGGTCCAAGCTCATCCTGAAAGAAGTGCAGCTTGCTCAGCACCCTCTCTGGATGAGTTTTTCTAGAAATTGTTTTGCCCTTTTAATTTTAGAATTATACCAACAACAGAATTCTTGAACTACCTTACTAAGATTTACTATCTACAATAGGGCTTTTGAAGTATTTGCCTATAAAGAGATGACACAGGTAGGAAGAGATGTCAGGAACTTGCAGTTCAATCCATCACACACTGTTATCTAACTTCCTTTATGTGGTCTTTTAAATAGATTAGTCTTACCTGCTTATCAAACTAACCTTACTCACCCCTTTCCAAGTAAATAATAAATATACAAAAGATTGTGTGGGCTAATACTGAAGTCCACATCATATCAGAAAGGAATCTTTATTTCCATTCCGTGCTTAGTTCTTACACACTTTTTGATCTATGTTAGGATGGCCTCATCTTTAGTCACATAGCCTCACCCAAATAGAAAATATACAGAAGTACTCTGCAGTTCCCTAGCATGTTAGAAAAGCGCACTTCAGCCTCAGAAAAACTCTTTCCGTTTCCCTATTACGTGCTTAGTTATAATTCCATGTAGTTCTATACTGTTTTTTCTTCCTATCAGAAACCTCGTCCTAGCTTTTCAAAAGAAGGCTAAAACATTTGAGTACCTGTGCAAAAAAAAGGGTATTTTCCAAATATACATCACTACAGCTACAAGTCCTTAGATGAGTGCCATTAGTGACTTGTTACAAATTAGTTTCTTCTGCTTGCTGTCTAAGCTCCAAAAGCATTGTAGTCAAAGTTGGCATTGCTGCAGATGTGAGCAGTGTTACTATATAACAGGCACAAAAAAGGCAAATATTTAAAAAAAAAATATGACCAGCCCTAGTAATAAGTGCAATTTACTTACATGCAGTCTACATAAACAGTTGTGCTGGATTTAGGTGGTGTTCAGCACCACTTGATAAAAACATGTGGTTTACATAAATTACATGTAGTCTACTCCATATGGAAGCCATATTTTAGAAGCAAACGGTGTTTACATATGAACACTCTGCCTTATTTTCTCGTGGGCAGGCTCTTTCTTGCCTCTTTCTGGCTGCACTACTCCTGTGATTTAAGAAAAAGCAAGTAATTTGAATATTCACACTGGAGATAAAAAGGCATTAATTTTATACTATGCTATACTGATTACAGATGACTGGCCTCTGTGAAATGCAGAACACTAAAAGAATCCTCATCTATAAGTTTTTTCTAATATAGGCTGATAACAACAATTCACTGCATGAGCATCATTATTTGTCTTAGTAATGACTTTTAATTGTTTACTTGATGATAAGTCTATTTATTTTAGACCTTGGCATGCAAAATTAATTAATCAACAGGCCACAAATTATTACAAACATAAAGCAGTTCAACATTTTTTCATAACTTTGTGTACTTCTATAATAGTACAGCAGTACAGTATTACCATTAATGGTTCATTATTTTTGTTTACTAATGGTGCCATCTTCTACATTTCTCTATACATGATATAAGGTAGAGGTTAAGTAGAAATTAGGGAGGACTATAGGCTAATGAAAGGAATAAATGCCTTTTTGAAGATTTCAGTCTTACACATATAAGTAGATTTCTCTACTAAGCTTAGGTAAAAGAGATAATTTTTCTGTCAAGACTGTAAAATTTCAGGCTGAAATTCTGATACTTTTGAAGTTTCTGGCTTGCTTTTTTCTTCCCCAGATTTAACCCTCAAATTTATAAAGTGTTTAATATATCAGCAGGGAGAAAAAACAGGTTCAAATAAAAGCACTTCCAGAAAAACAAAAGCTATTACAACAAGAGCAGGCCTACCCCATTCCTCTGTTCTTTTTAAAATCTTTAAGATATAAGAAAAAGCTGAAAGGTTTGACCAGAATAAACTAGTCAGAAGAATGTAATGAAAACCACAAGCCAAAAAAAGAAAAGGGGGAAAAAAAGGGCAAAACAAAAAACGCTGTTATGAGGTAATGTTTAGGGACCTAGATGAGATGCTCATCTTGGAAAATTAGAGTGTATTTATCAGAAAATGGCAAGTTTGCTAAGGAGATCTAAACTACATCTCACTGCATATAAAAACCTATATCTCTATGACATTCCGTATAATTCAGAAAGCTTGTATTAAGGATGCAATTCTTCATAGCTCACATACAACGTAAACCTCCAAACATCTGGTGAACTTCAAGGCAGAGCTTTCCACCTCCCCAGAGGGTTATCAATTGGACTATAATGTTATCAGCTTTCACACACTTCTCAGTGAGATGCAATCTACTTGCCTGAGAACATGAGGGAGAGCCAGGAATTCCTGTTCCAGTTCCAAATTTGTGGACTCTCTATGATTTCTGGTTAAGTCAAGAACTCCCAGCTGTCTCATTTTCACAGCCCCCAGAAATGAGGATATTTACATGCCTACTTTTCAGAGCAGCAAGGATTAATTACTGTATTACTGACCATTGTACAAATACATAAATGAAATTCTTTTACTGGTAGTGATTACTTCACAGTGCTCAAAACGCAGGCACTTTAATACAACAGGGAAGATTTTAAAGTAGAAATGGAAACCAACACTGACATACTAACACTGCTCTTAAGTACAGATATGGTGATGCTGTTTATGAAAGAAAGCAAAGCAAACTTTCAGTTGCCCAGACAGTATAGTTAGTGCCTTAATACGGTATAATTAATCATATTTAATTTGTCATGATAAGTCATCAATGTAATTCATCATGGCACGTCAGACAGCAGTTCTGTACAGATTAACTGACTCACCAAAAGCACAATTCCAGTTATCTCAGTATACAGCAGTGACCTGCCACAGGATGTACAGACTACCTTGGTGTGCTCTCCAAAGGTCATGACAACCAGAGTTGTCAACTGTATTTATGGTGAAAAATGGAGGGAAGAATCGCCAAAAAAGTGCTGACAGTCTGAAGGCAATTAAACTCTTAAAGCATTATTTACAATTTCTTGTGGAAGTGTTTCATTAAAAGAAGAATCCCATGGATGAGAAAAGATTATTGTACCAACAATTTAAAATTAGACAGCATGCATCATCCAAAGCTTTAAAATGTTTCAAAGAGAAGGACTCATCCCCAGTTTACAGTTGGAAAAGGCAAGGTGTACCAAGTGGAATCTAGAAGTAATTTTAAAAAGTCCCATTAATAAAGTTCAAGATCCCAAAATTTAGGAAAATCAGAATTCAGTGAGAGAGAACAGCAAGAAACTGAACTTCACACTATGCATTCTTATAGAATTTCCCACTAAAATAAGCTTTATTTTCTAGAAATGTGATTAAAAGCCACTCAAACAACACTGTAGTGGTTTTTATCTCTTAATATAACAAGTACTAAATTATTCTGACACTTGAAATATTCACAAGTGGCAATATCTATCTAAAACAAAACTCCTCTAAATTCTTTGGTTAAATGAAATTCCCCATTCCTTGAAATGTCTAAGAATTTCTAATCCCAAAATCTCACAAATCCTTTAGTCTTGTTTTGTTGATGGTTTGAAATCAGCTACTCATAATATCGTGAGATACCTGATGTTCAGATACAAGCACACAGAACACAAATAGTGGTAATGTGAAGAGTTCATATGGACAATTCAGGCAAGTGCCTCACAAAAACAAAACAAAACAAAACAAAACAAAACAAACAAAAAACCACACACACAAGAAACCCACCACATGTTTAGTGTTCCAATTAAAATGTCAGCACAAATCTTGTTTTATTTTAAAAAAAAAATAAAGTAAATCAAGTGTGATCACTGATAGGAATTACTGTTTTTTTTTAGATAGCTTTCCAATACCTTTGAAAACCTTATAGGTTTCCACTCACAGAGTATATATATCTAACATCAATAACCAGTCATATTTTTACCCTATTTTATGGTGGCTAATTAAGGAAAAAAGATGACTGAAAAAAAAACCTGAATGCTATTCATAGATAATTACACACGGTTTGGGTCAGAACTAGTTAACATGTAAATACTGGCAGAACTCTAACCACGATTGTGAGAGTCTATTAAGTACGTTCATCATTTTCTAACTTCTCATTTCAGTGTTCTGCTACTAATTACTAATGTCAAAACCAGAACGCAAGCTCATTGCTTGACTTGTTGACTTCTGCACACAGATGTCAAACACAGAATTCATTAATGATTTCAAGGTGATGGAAACCAAAGAGATGTCCAAAACTGCGTTGTTGACTATTGCTTCTTTTCCAATTAGTATTTTCACAAGTGGAAAAGGCACAGTTGACATACTCTTTGACATATGTCTTACTTTGACATACACTCCTTCATTTTACACTTACATATGTATCAAGGGAAAACCCAGGAGAGCCTAGAATGTGTAGGCATGTAAAAAATATAAATGTAAGCTGACTTTGCTGAATTGCATGGCATCAAGTGGTTACCAAATAATAAAGACTAGTACTCAAGCTAGAAATGATACATTCTTCTGTAAGAGAATGTGTAATGATCTTGAAAAACAGAGGCTGTAGACATCTGACTACACTTGTTTGAAATGCATTATGTGGTCAGTTTTTCAAAACTGCAGAGAGCCAACAATGGGTAGTTACCTTTGTGACTCACATAAACCAGGTATAGATGATAATTTAAAATGTGCATAAGCATTTACTAAACACTACAGATTATGAAACCACAATTATGATCTCCCTTTGTAGTCAGCATACCACTATGTAACATTCTCGGGTTGTTTAGCCTGGAGAAGAGGAGGCTCAAGGGAGACCTTATTGCTCTCTACAACTACCTGAAAAGAGGTTGTAGACAGGTGGGTGTTGATTTCTTCTCCTAGGCAACCAGTGGTAGTACAAGAGGACACAGTCTCAAGCTGTGCCGGGGAATGTTAGGTTCAAGGTGAGGAGAAAGTTCTTCACAGAAAGAGTAATTGGCCATTGGAATGGGCTGTTCAGGGAGGTGGTGGAGACACCATTCCTGAAGGTGTTCAAAAAGATTGGACATGGCACTTGAAGCCATGGTTTAGTTGCCATGAGGTGTTAGGTAATAGCTAATAGGTTGGACTTGATGATCTTTGAGTTCTTTTCCAACCTGGTTGATTCTGTGATTCCATGAAAATTACATTTTAACTGAATTCCAAATGTGCGGATATAAGTCCATTCTAACTCTGGTACCTGGTCAATCTACCATAATACAATTTTTCCAAGTGGAAAAACCAGTCATCATTATGTCCTGATTTCCACCTACTCGTTAACTTTTGGCTGGAAAAACAAGGCTAAAATATACAGTTGTTTTATGTAGTTTTGAATTGTACTGTTCTTGCAGAAGCTGAGATTGGGTCTTAAGGTAATAGGGAAAAAAAAAAAAAAGATAAGAATCTAAACATGCAGTCAACCAGTAAGATGAAGAACCATCAAATACAGCCTTTGCTTCCACAAGATTTTTTTCAGTCTATCATACTTAGTTTTATAAGTTCACATTAATGACTACTGTTGTGAAGTGTTTTCTCCTCATCTCACACTGTGAAAGGTTCACAGAAATAGCAGTTACAGACTGACTGCCAAAGTTACAACTAAAATGAGTGGGACAGTTTTCACATCCAGTATCCCTCAGTTCCACAAATCCATAACAGCACTTGAGAGCAAGTAAATCACTGACAGACATGTGAGACTATTCCTTTTCTAGTACCTCCTAAAATTATCCAGTTCAATAAGGAACAGACTAATCCTCAAAAATTGAGAAGAATAAATTGTTACCTATACTTTTTTGGAAGACATGTGGAACCTCAAAGTGTGACTACCTAAACTATGTTTTCCTATATGCTTATATACAATGAAGGCATTTTTCTGAAATTCTCCCTACCACTCTTTCATTCACACTCCCTGAGCTATTTTTGACAGGTCAAATAAACCTATAGTAGCTGCAAACTCACCAACACCTGCACAAACTCCAATTTCAGGCAGAAGCCATCTGAGTTGGTTTGGTTATTTCCCATATTATATGTCAATACTCCCATGATTAAGAGATTTATTCTTGGATGTCACTGCACAATTCCGAGGTATGACTAGTACTCTAACATCTGGGATCCTATTTTGTCTAGGAAGAATGCAGTTTGGTAACTTCGTGTTTCAGCTGGGCTACTTGATCATATATACCATAACCATACCCAGTACCTCTGAGCTGGATCAATCCCATTGTATATGCACAGGTCACTTTTAGGACAACTACCTCTCTGGCAAGCTTGCGAAAAACTACTGGGCAGCTTGTGCAATTAGTCCAGCTTTTCGGGAAAGGTCTACTGTACAGATGCTCTGTTCATGTGTGCTAAGCCAAATGTATCCCAAACACATTCCTCCTCCACCTTCTAGATACTGTCTGTTCAGTGCCCATGTAGTAGGCCTAGAATTACTTGGAAGTATGAAACTCATTGAGCATGTGCTGCAGAGAACATGAAGACATTTTTATGTCCAGGAAATCCCAGGCAAAAATGCAATGGGCACAGTTATGTATTAAAATCTCCCTTTCAACAACCTAATCATGAATCAGCTTGCCTGCTGATGGGTTATTTGCCCTTATGATGAGAATTATTTATAATAAACAGAACTGTTACAATAACTGAGTAGTTATGACATGGTAGCGATACACCTCCCTGGGATACCCTTTCACAATGCAAAATGATCCACTGAAAAAATTACTGTGGGTTGTACCAATTTAAAAAGCAATTTAAAATATTTTTGAACATCCTCATTAATTCTTAGCACGTTAAAAAGTATTTTCAAATAAGCAAAACAGTAAAATATTTAAACAAATATTACTATATATTTTACTTTTGTGTGGTATGCTATTGTTGTTAACTGCTCCAGTGTCAGCATCCCCTTTTATAGAAAATATCCTGCAAATCACAGTAAATATTTTTTAAATACTGCTTTTTATCAACACCTACACTGCTGTTCTGTAATCTTTTTTCCCTCCCCTGAACAGAAACAGATTCAAGACAGATGCTTACAAATTAACTTTTGAACATTTACTATAGCCATGACTGTAATCGTTTGTGCTGTCAGTAAGTCTGTAGCTGGGTATTAGGAAGTTAGGCAACCTTTCCCATCCCCTACTGTACACAGGTGACAAATTCCTTCATCAAGTCCTCCTTCATGTGCTGCAGGTTATTTGGGGGATTTAGTACATCTAGAGAGTTGGCTCCACAGAGATCACTGGCACCTCAGCTATAAAAACAAAAAAACAACAACAACAACAAAAAAAAACCAAACAAAAACTCCACAAACAACAATAATGAAAACCAACCAACCAAACAAATAAAAAAACCAAACCACACACCAAAACATCTTTATGGCTGAGGATTTCAATACATGCCTCCTCCCACAACTTCCATTTCTAAGCTATTCTCTACACTTAACAGACCAGCACATCAGGATAGAAGTGCTTGCAGAATACTACCTGGAGACATTTCATTGGAGACTGACCTTCAGGTCTCAGAAAGTGAAGGAACTAGGAAATCCACCACACTGTAAAAACATAAGGTACAATCTAAACTGCCCAAAAATAAACCCATACATTCAAGTGCCATTCAAGTTCATAGCAAAATCCTGCTTCCTTTAAAGCATAACAATACTCCTTAGCAAGGTGCAAAAACACGGGAAGAAGAAAAAAAAAGCAAAATTTGACCATATCGGGCAAGTATTCCCCTACCATTACCAAACACTAAAAGTAACATGTTGCTTAACAATGTTTATCATATAGCTTAAATCTGCTCATCAAAGTTAAGATTCATCTTAATGTTTCATAATATAAAATAAACATTGACCCTCCACTTACAGCTCTATTTGCACAGGCTTCTAGTTGCTAGCCAAAGTGTATTGATTACTTCTCTAGGTTGCATTTCACTTCCAGCATGACTGTCTGCTGGTTTAAACACAGGCTTCTTCCCTCCAGGGCAGAACTAAGGGAAAATGATACAAAATAAAGCTCTGGGTTGAGATAAATAGCTTTCATGAGAAAAAAATTACATAATACAATGCACAACAATCTTAGCCTATTTGCAGAAAAAGTGCAGCAGAATGCAGAAGCCAGTCACTGAGACCTCCCCCCGTCCCAGTCTCACCACCCAGCCCAGTGGAAGAGAACAACACCCCAAAACCCGGAAACCAAAAGCAACAACCTGAACAGGAAGCCTGTTATGTTACAGTCTGAATGTCAAGCCCCATGATACTTTGCTTCAGCCAGCGCTTCATTTTGAAGCTGGTGTTAACAGCAGCGTGGTCTCATTCTATGACAATGACAGTTTTAACTTTTCTGCTTTACTTCTCTGGTTGTTTCTACTGAAACAAATACTGATAAAAGCAAATGGGCACACAGACAAAGACATTAAACCTGGGCACAGACACACGTGACTCTGAAAATTGAAGTGATTAGCTATCACTCTTTACATACTTCAATATCAAAATAGTCATAGTATCATAGCACTGTTTTGGTTGGAAAAGACCTTTATGATCATCATTGTCTAACCATCAACATAATACCACCATGGTCATTAAACCATGTCCCCTGGAGTGCCATGTCCACATGTTTCTTGACTAGCTCCAGGAATGGTGATTCCACTAACTCCCTGGGCAACATTTTCTAACAACTGACCACTCTTTCCATAAAGAAATTTTTCCTAATATTCAGTCTAAACCTCCCTTGGCATAGTTTCAGGCCATTTAATCTCATCCTATCACCTGATACTAGAGAGAAAACACTGATCTCCACCTCACTACAACCTCCTTTCAGGAAGTTGTAGAGAGCAATGAAGCTTGCTCTCAGCCACTTCTACAGAATAAACCCAAATTCCTTCAGCTGTCTCTCATAACTGTTGGTCTCCAGACCTTTCACCAGCTTTGTTACCCTTCTCTGGACATGCTTCAGCAACTCAATGTCCTTCCTGTAAGGAGCCTAAAACTGAACACAGTATTCAAGGTGCAGCCTTCACCAGGGCCAAATACAGGGGCATGATTGCTTCCCTACTTCTGCTGGCCACACTATTCATGATATAAGCAAGGACACTGTTTGCCATTTTGGCCACCTGAGCACACTGCTGGCTCACATCCAGATGGCTGTCAACACCCTCATGTCCTTTTCCACCAGGCAACTTTCCAGCCACTCTGCTCCAAGCCAGTAGCATTGCTTGGGGTTCATGTGACCCAACTGCAGGACCTGGCACTTGGATTTTTTAAGCCTCGTGCAACTGACCTCAGCCCATCCACCCAGCCTGTCCCAATCTCTTTGCAGAGCCTTCCTACCCTCAAGCAGATCAACAATCCCACCCAATTTAGTGTCATCTGCAAACTTCCTAAGGGTGCCCTCAATTTCCTCATCCAGATCACTGACAAAGATATTAAAGGGAACTGGCCCAAAACTGAGCCCGGGGAATACTGCTTGTGACTGGCCATCACATTGTAGTGGCTTCAGCAGCACATATACCACAATTGGAATTGCACAGAATAATGTGGAATAAGGGGTGGAGGATGTACTGGTTTGAAAGACACTAATATTCCCCACTATCAGAATCATGGATTTATGACATTTTGCAACTGTAAGGTGTTACCATCCTGGACAGGAGATTCTCTGTTGCTCTCTCACTTTCCGAGTATCGAGCATGTGGATACATCATTGCTTGGTTTTGGGATCTGGATGGTATTTTCCCTTTCCCTTTCTCTTTCTTTCTGTTTCTCATATATACTGATGAAATCTGATACTTTTGTAGTGGAGGAGTAAAATAGTCTGTGTAAATCAAACAGGAAAACTCCCTCTGCCTTTTTTTCCTTTCTGTCTTATATCTTGGTAAGAGAAGAGGGAGAAGGTGAGAAAGGGAAGGGGGAAGTGGGGTAGATTTTTACTCTCACACTAAAACTATAACACACCAGGATTTAAGTCCATTCACCACCACTCTTTGAGCCCAGCCATCTAGCCAGTTTTTGACCCAGAGAATCATCCATTCATCCAAGACATAAGCAGCCAGTTTCTCCAGGAGAAGGCTGTGGGAAAGGTCTCAAAGGTGTCAAAGGCTTTTCTAAACAATATTCATAGCCTTTCCTTCATCCATTAAGCAGGTCACCTTGCTGTAGAAGATCAGGTTCATTAAGTAGGACCTACCCTTCATGATCCCATGCTGACTGGGCTTTATCATCTGGTTGCCCTGCACATGCTGCATAATTGCACTCAAGATGACTGGCTCCATGACCTTCCCCAGCACCAAGGCCAAGCGCATAGGTTTGTAGTTCTCTGGGTCCTCCTTCTGGCTTTTCTTGCAGATGGGTGTTAAACTGTCTCAGTTTGCCAATCTCAAGTCAGCTGGGATCTCCTCATTTAGTCAGGACTACTGGTGAATGCTGGAAAGTGGTTTCGTGAGCACTTCTGCCAGCTCCCTCAATAGCCTTGGGTGTATGCCATCCAGAGCCACAGACTTGTAAATATCTAAGTTGTGCAGCAGGTCACTTGCCATCACCTCTTGAACTATGGGGGCTTCATCCTGCTCCCCATCCCTATCTTTCAGATCAGGAGCTGAGTATCTAGTGAACAGATCAGGAGCTGAGTATCTAGTGAACAACTGGTCTTACTACTGAAGACTGAAGCAAAGAAGGTATTGAGCACCTCAGCCTTTTCCTCATCTTTGACCACTATGTTCCCAGCCTGAATCCAACAAAGGACAGAGATTCTCCTTAGATCCCATTTTGTTGCTAACATATTTGTAGAAGCATTTACTGTTCTCTTTAACAGCTGAAGTCAAATTAATATCCAGTTGGCCTTTAGCCCTTCTAATTTTCTCCCTGCATAGTCTCATGACAATCTTGTAGTCTTACCAAGTGCCCTGCCAATGACTGTAGACTCTCCTTTTCTCCCTAAGAAACTAAACCTCTCTATTCAGCCAGGCCAGACTTCCTCCCCACTGACTCGTCTTTCAGCACATGGGGATACCCTGTTCCTGTGCCTTTAAGATTTCTCTCTTGAACAATGTCCAGCCTTCCTGGACTCCTTGGCCCTTTGGGACTGCCTCCCAAGAAATTCTGTTCACCAGCCTCCAAAAGAGGCCAAAGTCTGCTCACCAGAACTCCCAGGTGGCAATTCTGCTAACTCCCCTCTTTACTTCTCCAACAACCAAGACCTCTATAATTTCATGATTGCTGTGCCCAAGATGGCCTCCAGCTGCCACATCATTCAGAAGCCCTTCACTATTCACAAACAGCAGGTCCAGCAGGGCATCTTCCCTAGCTGGCTTCATCACCAGCTGAGCCAGGAAGTTATTCTCTACATACTTTAGAAACCTCTGGGACTGTTCCCTCTCTGCTGTGTTGTACTTCCAGCAAACATGAGGGACAATGAAATAAGAGAACAAGCTGTTCCCAAATAAATCCTGTTAGAAGCTGCTGATAATTTATCAGCCATGTTCTGGTCTCCATGAAAACAAGTGTGGTCAGTAGGTCAAGGAAGATGGTTCTTCCCATCCTTTCTGCACTTGTAAGACCGCACCTGGAATATTGTGTCCAGCTCTGAACCTCCCAGCACGAGAAAGATATGGAACTGTTAAAGCAGGTCCAGAAGAAAGCCACAAACATGATCAGAGGGCTGGAAGATCCCTCCTGTGAAGACAGGTTGAGAGAGTTGGGGTTGTTCATCATGGAGAAGAGAAGGCTCCAGGACCTTATCACAGACTTCTGGGGTTTTTTTAAGAGGGCGTAAAGGATAGCTGGAGAGGAAATTTTTATATGGGTATGTGGTGCTGGGACAAGGGGCAATGGGAAAAGCTAGATTTAGATTAGATTAGATTAGACATCAGATGATCTTTAAGGTCCCTTCCAACCCAAACCATTCTATGATTCTATGACAATGATAAGAAAATACCAGTTTAGGTAATATGTCCTCAGGTGTTTAAGGTCCTAAGACCTCTTGCAAAAAAACACTTACAGAAGAGAGAAACCAGTAATCAGGATAAATACTTTTAAATTAGACAATGACTACAATGCTTAATTAACATTTCCTCTCATTTCTAAGCCTCCCTTTAGCTATCTTGCACCTTCTGAAACAAAACAAAGGTGATTCTCAGTAGTGAGTGGAAATAAAATACTGAAATAAATAACAACTTTGTTAGATACTATCTCTCTACAAAAGTCTCCACTGCACAACTACCACCTTTCCCACTTCAGTGCTCGGCACTACTGCACAAGAAGGCAAGGACAGAAGGGAAATTCCATCACCATTATTCTTTGAGTAGTGGCAGACACAGCACTAAAACTCCACAGAACAGACTCAAAGAGAACCACAGCCCTGTATTGACAAATACTGCATCAGCACAAAGGAAGCACAGCCACTGCTCCTGACTCAGAAGAGAGAAAACCTCAGTCAAGCAGAAAAGAAACATTTATAAGATTTTAGTTTTGCCATCAAGAACATTGCTTCGCAGTCCTCTATCCATACGGCTAGATGCAGCCACCTCCAGATAAAAACTGCTCCAAGGCTTCTCAGGATTCAGAACTGTGTCTTCCTCATTACCCTCCACTGCTCATAAACACAAACACACCCTACTGAATGCTCTGCAGAGGTGTTCACATGGAATTGTTGTTCTTTCTCATCTAATCAAACATACATTTAACTTGGGATTTACAGAGGTTTTGTTTGCTTGTTTCTACCACAAAGAGTAACACTGAAATTATTTATTTTCCTAGTAATGTAAGGATTAGGATCAGATGGTACGAGGCAAACAGTCACTAGAAACAACTGGAATGTAATAGCTCTTCACAGCACAATTAGTAACACTACATAGAATCATAGAATGGTTTGAGTTGGAGGGGATGTCCAAAGGTCATCTAGTCCAACACCCCTGCAGTGAATAGCAACATATTCCACTAGATCAGGTTACTCAGCCTTGTTGAGCCTGACTTTGAATATCTGGACAGATGGGCAGAGTCCAATGGCATGAGATTTAACACATCCAAGTGCCGGATTCTGCACATTGGCCACAACAACCCCAGGCAGTGCTACAGGCTGGGGTCAGAGTGGCTGGAGAGTGGCCAGGCAGAGAGGGACCTGGGGGTACTGGTTGATTGTAGGCTGAACATGAGCCTGCAGTGTGCCCAGGCAGCCAAGAAGGCCAATGGCATCCTGGCTTGCATCAGGAACAGTGTGGCCAGCAGGAGCAGGGAGGTCATTGTGCCCCTGTACACTGCACTGGTTAGGCCGCACCTTGAGTACTGTGTCCAGTTCTGGGCCCCTCAGTTTAGGAAGGATGTTGACTTGCTGGAACGTGTCCAGAGAAGGGCAACAAAGCTGGTGAGGGGTTTGGAACACAAGCCCTATGAGGAAAGGCTGAGGGAGCTGGGGTTGCTTAGCCTGGAGAAGAGGAGACTGAGGGGTGACCTTATTGCTCTCTACAACTACCTGAAGGGAGGTTGTAGCCAGGCAGAAGTTGGTCTCTTCTCCCAGGCATCCAGCACCAGAACAAGAGGACACAGTCTCAGGCTGCGCCAGGGCAGGTTTAGGCTGGATGTTAGGAAGAAGTTCTACACGGAGAGAGTGATTGCCCATTGGAATCGGCTACCCGTGGAGGTGGTGGAGTCACCTTCACAGGAGGTGTTCAGGAGAAGACTTGATGGGGTGCTTGGCTGTATGGTCTAGTTGTTGGGTGGGTTGGATTGTTTGATGGGTTGGACGCGATGATCTTGAAGGTCTCTTCCAACCTGGTGTATTGTATTGTATTGTATTGTATTGTATTGTATTGTATCTCCAGGGATGAGACCTCAACCACCTCCCTGGGCAGCCTGTTCCAGTGTCCCACCACCCTCATGGTAAAGAACTTGTTTCTAACATCCAAACTAAATCTACTCTTCCCTAATTTAAAGCCATGGCCACTCATCCCACTGCTTCAGGTCATAGAAGGCCACTATTAATGCCTCCCTGGAGTCCTCTCTTCTCCAGACTGAACAATCCCAGGGCTGCTTTCTATCACCTCATCCCCCAGCCTGGATTGTTCCTGGATTGTTTCTAGCATCTCATCCCCCAACAAAGATTGTTCCAACCCAGGTGAAGGACCTTACACTTGGTCTTATTGAACCTCATAAGCTTCAACTGGGCCCACCTCTCCAACTTGTCCAGGTCCCTCAGGATGATATCCCATCCCTCTATCCTATCAACATCACTACTCAGTTTGGTGTCACATGAAAACTTGCTGATGGTGCGCTCAATCCCACTGTCTATATCACTGTGAAAGTGTTTAAACAGTAGTGGTCCCAGTACAGACCTCTGATGGACACCAGTTGTCACTGATCACTAGAGAGTTGAATGGAATGCTCCCACTACATAATGTAAATATTATTATCTGTAAACTAACCAATTGTTACAGTACTTCTTAAGAAGGATCTGGTACTTTAATATTACAGCTTTCAAAATTTTCTTAAACAAAGCTAGATGAGCAAATATCATACTTTCATGCACCTTTACTCAAAATGCTTCTGAACTTCCACTCTGTGTGCATTTTCTTTGTGCTCCCTTTCTCTGAATATTCTAGGGACTGCTTTCTGGCATAAAAGTCTGCAGAAATAACAAATTGAATTTTAAGTGGCAGTATCCTAGGATTTTAATTTTTTTTTTTTATTATGGCTTGAGTTGGAAGGGACCTTAAAGATTATCTAGTTCCAACCCCCTCCCAATCCACTAGACCAGGCTGATCAAAGCCTGCTCTTAAACACTCTCAGGGATGAGGCATCCACAGCTGCTCTGGCCAATGTGCTACAGTACCTCACCACCCTCACTGTAAAGAACTGCTTCCTAATGCCTAATTTAAAACTATTGTCCCTTATCTTATCACCACATGCCCTTTGAAACAGTCCATCTCCATATGTCCTGAAGGCCTCTTTCAGGTACTGGAAGGCCACTATATGGTCTCCCTGAAGCCTTCCCTTCTCCAGGATGAACAGATCCAACTTTCTCAGCCTGCCCTCATAGAAGATATGTGGCAGTCCTTTTGTCATATTTGTGCACTGGACTGGACCCTCTCCAAGAGATCCATGCCCTTCCTGTGTGGTGGCTTAAGAGTGAATGGCCTCCCAGAATGCAGGCATTTGTAATAAAGCATTGCAGGACAAATATTACATCATGAAGAAATGTGATAGCATGCATGTTACCAAAAGGTGGCTTTATCAGATGAGTCTGGGTGAATTCCCCTATATTCAAAGTCAAGATACATACTCCACAAAGAAAACACCTATGATTTCAGCCAAATAAATAGTAAAGGAATACAAATAAGCTCTAGATGCATGGTCTCCCAAGTTTTAAGATCATGTTGTTTGTTCATATATTGCCCTTCATCCTAAAGAGTCCTGAAGCTTTCCACAAATGCTGTTTACATTGCTAGCACTGAAATCCTAATCTGTTTTGTTGAAGTTAATTTCCTCTAATCCACACAGAAGATTACATAAATTTTCAAGGACTCTGACCTATCCAAAGTATACTGATGAGGTTTTTGGTCTTTACTGACTTCTATGGGTTGAGTAGTTCAGCCACGACAGGCATAAGATTATTATGAATACTGAACCAGGACCTATTCTATTTACAGAGAAGAGACACCATCTTGGTTCTTTTGAGTTATCTTCCTAAACCACCACATCTCCTAGCAAAATAAACTCCACAATATGCAATTTATGTGTCTCAGAAGAATTATGGTCAAAGGGTTGGTCCTGTGTTGATTTAAAAAGCAGTTTCCAGAAGGGCTGATATTCAAAGACTTGAGCCCGGTTTTGAGATATCAGTCTCCTTGCTCAGGTGAAGATCCCTGTGTTTCAACTGGGATCTTCAGTGTAGGTTTTGTAAATAGCTTACAGATTTGTTCTGTTTATTTAGATCAGAAAACTATCCTTCCCATCAGGCTACCCTGTGAGTATTACAGTACTGCAAACCAGACTGGAATATAAAATGTGTAATGTCATTAAGACTAGAGGGTCCTCAAAATCAAAACTGAACTATTTGAATGGACTGACTGAGGAAAAGGGAGTTTATTTTTCATACCTTTCAAATGGAGTGCATAGTATTAATGGGGTGTTCTCTTTAAATTGTGTGAAGAATACGGATGCACCGTGTCTAAGTCCTGGAAAAATAAGGTCCCTGTAGACTAGTGGCATTTGCTTGAATGTTTATGTTTTTCATGCAAAATACTCCATTGTTATAAATTCTGTAAAGAGTGATTTAAATGTTTTCTGAGATTTGCCTTCTAGTCTATGTAACCAAGGCTCTTAACGCTGAACCTGAAGTAACAAAATCTCCTAGATTACTGAACTGCTTTCTTGGCTGTTTGCTTTCACAGTAAAACTATTTAACATTTGTATTCTTACCTGTATGCTAGTCACTAAGGTATTCTTAAGCCATAAAAGTAAATTTTTCAGATAGTAGTCCCATTTCAGAAAATCTATAGGATCTTTTCACCTAACAGCTTACATGTAATCACTTCCTCTTAAAAAATTAAGTTAAAATTCTGAATTTAAAGTTACATTTAAATTCAACTATTCTGTGCAAGTTGATTCCACAGAAAAGCGTGGATCAGTTTTGAATCCGAGTAATTCCAGTGAACTTTCCCTTTGAAGTAACTTGGAAATAATCAGTATTTGACTTCTTTATCCAAAGTCAGAGATCAAGAGAAATCTTAGAAAGAGGTTTAAAAGTCCAACTGGACAGAAGGCTTTTCAACAACAAAGAATAAACAGGAAGATGTGCAGCAAGTAAATGCTGGTAAATTTATTTACATGTTTCCGCCCTTCTTCAAATACAGTTTTCTACTCTTCCTTTCACTTGTGTTTTACACACAGCAGTGTTGAACACTTATTTTGGCAAATTGAACAAAAAAAAAAAGTATTTTATAATTATATCAAAATTTGTAACTTTTCTCTGTATTCTCTCACCCCAAATGTATCAGATTTTATAACATGACATACGCAAACTTGTGATTGTACTGGATTGCTATCATGTGTAATACAATATTCAAAAAGAAAGCAGCAAAGCTCACAAACCAAGGGAAAGGTCTTAGAAATGTCTAACTTTCTAGCCCTTAATCAAAATCCTATCACTTGGTCTATGATCTTAGCAGTGTACTCAGTTCTCTGTCAGATTATAGCTGGTAGCTCATTAGACTATTCTTCATGCTAAATTACTGAAAAATGTGATGTATTTGTAATACAGCTTGCAATGCTATAAAATGGCTCATCAATCTGTTTTATTCATGTAAAGTCCACATAAGGCCACTAGTCTGTTACTGGCAATAAACCCTGGGTGCATTTTCAAAAGGCCTGCATATTGGATAGTGATTTATAGACCCCATCCAAGAAATCAAACACGATACTAACAAGGCAAGGCATAATTCAGTTGACACTTTGAAAAGCAATGTAATTCCAAAAGTCCATCATGGGGCTATGACACACACAAAGAAAACAGAATACCTTGTTCTTAAATACAACATGGAGTTCAGAAGACACAGTAACATCCAATGCACTACCATTGTTACATTTGCTTCACTGCTTTTCCAAACAAATTAAATATAGTACCTACTCCTTTTATTTGTGTCTTGCAATATTTAAGGTATGCAGTTCAAATATTGTATTTCCTATCCTACCCATTTTGTGATTGCATACTGACATAAGAGAATTGTTTATCACCTGGGAACTGTATACATCTCTGCGTACTAAACCACACTGAACACTTTGTCATGGAATAATTTTTAAAGTAGGTTACTAAATATTTGTCTTTGCAACCTGACAAAGAGGTTGAAAAACGCAAATTTAAATTACCTCACTGACGTGCAAAATTACAAATAATTTTATCTCTTTTTCTATTCTGATGAAAACAGAATTTGTAATGTTAATTTTCCATATGTCAAATTATATTTTATTATATATGTAAAAAATTATAGCAACAGTAATAGAGAAGACACAAGTTTCAGTTGTACTCTTCTCTCAAAAGCCTATCCAATTTAGGTATTTTCAGTCTATTTAAATTTGTTTGCAATACCTTTTTTTTTTTTTTTTTTGGTTATTGAGTGAACAAAGGGAAATTATTTCAAAATGGGAAGAAGTGGCACTGATCACATACAAAACAAAAGATAATAATAATAATAATAATAATAATAATAATAATGTAATAACAAAAGAAGGAAACCTTTTTCTGCTGTTTTTTTTTTCAAGAGTAATTGCTGAAATTTGACCAATGAAGTCCAAAGACAGCGGAGCCCTATGCCTCAAGGATGATCTTTTATGTATTTTCTCCAACACAGTTTTAGAAAGAAGAGCCATATTAATATGCCAATGTCTTTACAAAATGTTAGATAGAAAGCATCTGAAAGAAAGAAAGAAAGAAAGAAAGAAAGAAAGAAAGAAAGAAAGAAAGAAAGAAAGAAAGAAAGAAAGAAAGAAAGAAAGAAAGAAAGAAAGAAAGAAGGAAAGAAAGAAGGAAAGAAAAAAGAAAAAAAAAAGATTAACTAAGATATCCACAGTGAGTTTTAGGCGCTGTAAACTCCCACAATAAAAGCACAATTATTCTCTGAACAAAGTATGATGGCATCTGGGAATGTGTGATGTTTGAACACAGAGCTGTTTAGAACTCAGATGATTGGATGAAGGAGACAATTATTGATAGATTAATGCTTTACAGAGCTGCTATACCTTCACAGATACCACACCATGAATACTTGCTATAGTCAAATTTGTGAGTCAAGTTAACCTTTTTAATAGGAAAACATTCCTTACTCTTGAGTTCTGTTCATCACTAAATAAATGAAGAGGTTACTGTCAAGGAGGGGAACTGAAAGGTATTTAGAAGGAGGGAAATAAAATCAATAAAATAGTGAACCTATGAAAACACATCACATAACCCTTCCTCATTGAAATACATTGTAATAAAATGCAAAAGAATGCATAAAGTCAGCTCAAATATTTCCCCGAAATGTGGTCATGTTTTTACACATACAATATGCCTGGGTCATTTTACTATGCCAACACAAATCATTATAATTCTATTAAAATGTTCCTGCTCGTGATTAGTGCAAAATGGGCTCATTTCCCACTCCCCCCAACCAAGCCCATAAAAAAAATGCCAGTGTTTTTTCTTTGTGAGAAGTAGCAGTGGCTTTTTCTTTTCCTTATATGTTTCTGCAGACAGTTCTTGAATTCTTGAACGATTAAGTAGAATTAATGTCTCTTGAATGTTGAAGCAGTGGAAAAATATCGAATTCTCTGTCATAGGGAATGTGGTGCAGAACTGCTACTGTGGACCTCTGGAGGGGGAGACAGGAGCTGTTTCGGCAGGCTTGGGTTTCTCTCTGTTTATGTGAAACGGACATTGGCATATCTTGCCTGGACTTTTCCTGTGGGGTTCATATGGTAGGCAGGGTGGGGAATAGTTGTCTGAGCCATACCAAGGTCAGCCTGCTAGAGCTGACAGTTTCTGTCTCTGTACAAAGAAAAGAATCAATACTTTTGGACTACGGCTGTGCCCTCAGTGTAAAACAACAAACATGCAGCGTCTGACATGTTTCTAGGTGATTTGTGGCAGAACCTCTTGTCTGATCTGTATCCAGGAGCTGCTGTGTTACTGCTCCGTGCTTTTCTTCTCTCTCTCGCCACCTTTCCCCCCTCTCTCCCCCTCCCCGCCTCAGCTCTGTGATGTCTAATACTTTACTCAGGTACAGAGGCGTGTGCTCTACCCTACAGCTACTTGTCACTCAATAAATCACACCTACAAGCACAATCTGCACGTAGTGATCTGGGCTTTAACAAAGGATCAGAGGGACAAAGTGCAGGCAAGATACTGTAATTATAGCAAAATAAAACATTCAGTGGGTTGGAGCAAAGACACAGGCTCCCAGGCAATAATAAAATGTTATTAGAATTACAATTTTGTTTCAGTCCTTCAGCTTCCATTTTTAACAAATTTTCCATCTTAGATTAAACGTGTTCATTGTATTTCCCAGACAAACCATGACCTTTTTCAAGATGACCTATTTTATATAATTATCTGGTCCTGGAATACAGATTTTTGCCTTTCCCTGTGTCCTATTGTGAACCACTGTCAACTACAGTCAGTGTCAGTATTTCTTCCTCAAGTTTTTTATCTTTACTTTTGTGACACATGGTCTAGCACAACTGTAAATATGATCCAAAATCAAAATGAACACTAACAAAGCAGTTATCTGACTATAACTGGGACACGATTATTGGAACAGTCTTGAACTAAACAAAGTTTATGCAGTATGCATGTGTTTTGTCTGACAGCATAATTTGTGCAGAAACATCTCACCAAAACTTTAACAAATATCATGCTGCTATATTTGACTTGGAAGGGATTTTGCACCAGGCCTGTTCTTCCAGAAAAATTAATTTCAAGCAGTTAACCTGTTAGCCAACTTGGATATAAAGGCAATGGACGGTTATTAGCCATCCCAGGTATTTTAAACATACCCATTCACGTTAACCTAGTCATTTCAGTCAAATAAAACACCTTGTAATACAAAGTAAGTGATTCTCCACCATGGAGGTCTTGAACCACACTGATGAGGAGACGTGGGTTAAAGGAGCTCTACGCTTCCTTCCTATTCAGTCAGTAACTGACAGACCAAGTTCCCTCAGCCATGTGCTGCAACAGCAGTGGATCAATAACTGTGGTTTAACAACAGGGAGTCGCCAATCACCATATGAATGATTAAAATGTGTCTGTGTGCACTTTGCTTTTTAGACTGGCTGGGCCACAAGATTAAAGCCTGTATGCTGGATGTAGAGCTGGGGAATCAAATCTGATTGGGAAGAAGCACAAGATAAGGGGGAATGAAAGAGAATCATGGGTTATGCAGACTCTGAAGTGAACGCTTCCAATTCATATTGGTCTTGGAGAAGTGAGATCATCACATCTGCTCTATGCATTGCTCACCTTGGCACTTTCCCACCATTTTGAGCAGTGGCAAGCATCCATCTTTTTGCTGTTCCTCATTATAATCAGCATCTTGCTATTCACAGAAAGAAGGAGCAGCTTTGCTTGCATATTTTAATGAACAAAGACTTATTTAAGCACAGTTATATTGATGAGCTTGCAAAGGGTCAGCACTTTCTGACTGGGAACAACTGACCTTCCCCATACTGTATTTGAGGAAAACAAAGGAGTATCACACTTTCTTGCCCACACACAACAGAAATGATGTCACTCTCCCAAAACACCAATATTTTCTTGAAGCACCTATTATTACTGACCTTAAGACCACCCCTGAATAAACAGAGGGGAAAAAAAAAAAAAACACTCCACAGAAAACAATGTTAGAAACTTAACAACAGTCCTAAATCTGCTGAACATTTACTGCTGGTCTGAATAACTCCAGATGGTCCACAGAGACTATCACTTTTTGATACTTTAACTTAATACTCAAAACCACAATTAGAGCCCTGAACGTCAAAAGTCTAATGATTCGCTTACTCTTCAAAATCCTGGCTAACTAGCTACACACTATGACCCTTTCAGTTCTTTCTTCAAGCTTTGTGAAGCTGTACACAATTGGAGCTGTCTAGTGGGAAACAACTACATTAGCCATGTGGTTGTCTTCCAAATAAACAAACAAAAATAATTCAAACCCAAGAATTCTCACATTTTTTTGCTCCATTTATCACATAGTCCCATGGAAGTCATATGTGTTACTGCACAAAGAATATAACAAAATAGCCCACTTGGTGTTTATCATTGAAGTAGATGGAAGTCACTGGCTGCCAAATAAAATCCAGTAAGGGACTCTGCTCCTTAGCTTTGGTCTCCTTAGCTATTAATGCACAGTTTTTGTTTTTCAGAAAGTCAATCCCATGTCAAAAAAAGAGTTTTCCTGGTTTGTTCAAACCATACATAGTCTTCCTAGGAATCAAGTCTATACACAGACTTTAATCACCAATTCTTCATCACATTTTGAGACATCCAAAACCAATCCTCTGCCATCAAAATTCAACTTAAAGGGAATATGAGGTGGTAGAGACTTGCAGCAGAAATGTACATTGCAAAATGTGCAATAAAACTACAACTGCTCTTTGCACAATATCTTTAACTTCAAAGAGCTTGTACACTGGCTTTTAAAAATGTGCCACAGCAGGAATGCTGAAAATTCAACTAAAATTTTATACAGCAGCAGACTCAACAGGTAACATTTTCAGCAAATACATGCACAAGCAAATAGAGATATATTCTCTTATTTGTAACTCATTCGGAGTAAAAACAAAGTAGGCTTTAATCTGAAATCTTCTTTTCCAAAATATATTGTTCTTTTATAACTAGCACTAGTGATATCTGGTAGACAGTTACCTAAAAAATTAAATCACAGATATTTGTAAATTTGCTTCCAGAAAATGTCTTGATCCATCTTTATGTCACATTTTATATCTGAAATCTAACAAAATGCAAAGTTTAACATGTACCGGTAAAGACATACTGGTTCCATACCAAAGTATATGTCATTCTGCTTAAGTCAATTAATCATGATTTAGCATAACTTGACTGCTCTCCAACCTATTTCAGCTCTTTCCTCACCTTTCCTATACCCTTTCTCAACACTTTCCTCTGAATTTATATTTTTATACATTACTGACATTAATGTAAGGTAGGCACCCTTCCATGAAACTTAAAAATTATTTTAGGATAATTACTCTAAAGGAGGAAGAAGATATGAGTTTAATTTAATCATGTTATAACAGCACATTAAACTATAGTTCACCACTCTTTAATAGCACTTGTGCTATTTAATAACATGCATCACCATTTCAGAGCTTACCTATTCTTATAGGCAATATAGAATTTTGATACAGCCTACTTTGAAATCATATATTTGGCAAATCTGCTATGGCATGTTTCTTCTTGTACCTAGTTCTTGCATATCTAGGCCTCAATACTATGAAGTTTAAAAAATATATTTGATTTTATACACCTAAGTAACTGGACAGATCTCAAAGGCCTGTGGATTCATATTATGAATGTTTGTCTACACTGAGAACGTTCATCTCCTGATGAATGCTTCACAGAAACACAACTGTGTGTATTTTTAGTACATGGAAAACTTTATTACTACAGATTAATTGTATCACTGAGTAATCTCTTAACTACTATAGATTCACTTCATCTACTTCAGAGATACACTCTGTCATTCTTAGAATTAGGAGATTCACTTTGTTTTTACATATTTGTTTTTCTTGTATTGGTTTTTATATGTCCTCATTTTAAAACGTGTGTTACCTCACTGTAGTGTTCTTGGACACTCACATCATGCGATGTGCTTTAGCTCTTGGGCTCTTACAGCTACGTGTTATCGTAACTTTCTTCTCATCTTCAATTCTCTGTATTCTTTCCTTCCAGTAATCTTGCCATTCTCTTGATGTTTCTCTCTCCCTACCCATCCCACTCCTTCTTTTCTTAATGTGTATGTGTGTCTGTGCAATGTCATATGTACTTGCCTGATTATCTGCATGTACGAACATATTAATAAGGAAATTTTAAAACATAAGAAAATAATTATACATGTGATGTGTATTAACAGATTGTGAGCTTTTATGTGCTATGCTCATAACCTGTGTCCTAAGAATGTACATCTCTCCTTAATATCATTAGCTACCTTTCTTCTTGAACAAGACCAGTCATCCAACCCAAGCACATTCCTCAAAACTATTTCCAGCAAAGACTCTTTCCCCCACCTTGCTTTTTTAAGAACAAAATCCTCCACAAAACTGCATTGTAGGCAGCAATATCTCCTAAACCAGGCATAATGGATTTTTATAATTTTTAACCTATTAAACTTGTACAGATGTTATGTATTGTTAATTATAATTTTTAAGTTGAGAAGGTACAGTGTAAGTCATAGATACAAAAACCAAGTTGCACAGGTTCAAAAAGACAATAATTCAGTTAGACCACATACTCAGTCTTCAAAGTACGCACAGAAACAACCATTAAAAAATTTCAATACTACTAAACGAAAACCCAAGCCTTCTAAAGTTGTCATAGTCAGATGAGAACAAAATTGACATAAAAAAATTGCATTTACTTGAAGGAACAAGTCTTCAAAAAACTATTTTATCTTGGCTACATAGCTTTGCTTTATATGCATCTAACATGGTGATGATTTTTGGCTTGAGGTGAAAAATGCATTATTGCTTCTTTAAGAGACATAACCCTTAGCAAGCAAGCACTAGAGAGGAAAGGGAGTGAAGAAATTTATAACATCTACTAGCAAAAGAACATATAATAGACATGTAATTTTAGCCAAACTAGAAGTTTTTACTCAGCGAAACCAACAAGCAAATTATCATATTCGATTAAATTTTGCCACTGTGTTGCTGGACAGTTGGGTTATACTGGGATTATTACACTCCCCTGAGCCAAGACTGTGCCCTGCTGTGAAACAGACTACGGAGGCCTATAAAGAGAGGATTCAAGTCTTCCTGTTACTGATTAGGGTCTTTCACACATCACATTTATTTTCAAAAAGGAAAAGCCTACAAAAATGGCATTTTCTGTGTTTATAACTAGAATGCAAAATAATCTGACAGCAAGTCATTGGCTACAAAAACAATGCAAATGTATCTGCAAGATCTATTGTAATAGTTATACATGCATACACATACTTACATATACATATGCATGTAAAACCAGAACATGACTTGCTTACCGCTGCAGGACATAAAGTTTAGGGTTTTGTTTATACTGTACCTCTGATTGAGAGAGAGCCACTGTTGCTACTTGGAATAAAATGGATGCTGTAATAATGTTGACATTACTCATGTTGGACAGACTGTAATGCAAATATACATTTTGCTACAGCTAGAAATATGGTTTTGATATTCTCAAACTTCAAACTGATAGATTCTCAAACTTCAAATTGATTGTAACTCAGAGCAGGTCTATGCCAAAATTATATTTTCTGAACGTATGAATGAAAAAATAGAAAATAATTGATCAGATCTTGATCTGAATAACCTGACCTAGAGGTTTACGGTATTGTAATTTCTCTCCAATCTCTCCAACAATTTTCATATAAAGAATATCCCAAGCTGTGCTGAGGGAAGTAGAATTAGTCATGGTATCAGCATGCTAAGATTTAAGAAGACTTACAGACTATCAGGTATTCATAAACCTCATTTCACATTTTTAGTTTATTATGTAATTACCAGAAATAAAATACTTTGTGTATTTACTGGATTGATTGAATAGAGTGAGTCAACATTGCTAGATAAGAGAACAATATATAAAATATACAAAGTAAATATTAAGTCACAGAGTTCACTTTTTCTACTCCAAATGTCAACTATTTTCAAACTAAATATAAACTTCCATCTCATCTCCCCCAGTATACTTAAAATTAGGAAGCGTGCTATTGCCCATAAGTACACCTCAGGTTCCATTTTGCCTGCAGAAATTTCCCTGGTTTTGCCTACAAAGTGGTCTTCAATAGCCTTCACTGTGAATAAGCCAAACACAACCCCCTGGTATTACTATTTACCTAAGAATCCTCTGTAAAGCATAAATTAATTCAGTCTTATAAAACTGAAATGTGTTACCTCCTCTTCAGGTTCTTTCCTCAATACCTGCTGTATTGGCTTTCACCCTCATGCCAGCAGAAATTTTGAAGCAGTATGTAAAGCAAAATTAGAACTGAATTAAGCACACAAAATTTCAGCTAACTTGATTCTCTTTTCCTCCACTTCCTTTGAAGTTCTCTTCTTGTTTCTCAACCAGTGAGCATAAAGTTCCCGATACATCATCACAAAAGTTATGAATATTTACAGTACTCTTGCAATACCCCACTCTGGGATCACTTCACTGTAAAAATAAGATTTGCTCAGTGTCCAGATCCCTGGCCCATAGCTGGAGCTTCTATGCACCACTGCAATACAAATAATTAATATAGTCATAACAATTAACACACACACACACACCCCATTTAAAAAAGGTAGTTAAGTTTTATTTCTACACTAATGTCCCCAGTTCGTCAAACTGGTAATGGTATCTAGCACTAATTCATTTTGGAGATTCTAAGCTCATTATCATCATCGCTTGTACAGCATAGATAAGACCAGTAAAAGTACTGGGTGGTTTCTGCAACTATACAAGTGAGTACAGCATTAAAGAATTTAGCATCACCCTAAGGCCCTCTGACTTAAACTTTGATCTTGTTTCATCTGCTTATCTCTTACCTGGTAATTTATGAAAATGAATACATAAATAAAATATATTCCATTATGGAATCAATAAGAGTACAAAAAATAAGCTGCCAGGGGAAAAAAATCATGTTGCCTCACCCCACTGTAATTCATGAAGTGTTTACATAATTTTATCTTCAAAGACATTTGCAAAATGCAGTGGCTATCACCTTCCTCTGAAATGCAAAAAATCACATGCAGAACCATTTCAGCTAGCTGCTGTATGATCCCAAATGAATGCCCCAGCAGCACATCCTGGGACAGCTACCAGTCTCTAGCACTGGTCACTATCACTTGTAAAAAGGAAGTTGGACTAAATGACCCTGATTGGTTCCTTCCAATTTGAGATATTCTATGATTTTATGAAGACAAAAGCTTGTTCTCTGACAATTTCAGCTTAAATGACTCCTTGCTCTGTGCTGATGGATAGAAGTGTGGTTGTTGGCACAGTGTAGCGGAATGGCAGCCATGGGTTTTTTGGGGGGCACATTCATCCCAGTTCCCCTGCTCCATCAAACCTCCCATTTAAGCAACAGGGCACACATACCTGTGTGAGAAAGAATACCTAAGTAACAAAATTTGAGCACCATACAAATTAGGGATCTACATCTGTTTAACTTAAGGGCAGATTCAAGGCAAAGAAAGTGACTGATGTGGGCAAAGAATAGAAAAGAGAAGCAATAACTCTTTCCTTCTTTTGCCACTCCTTTTTAAAAGAGATTATTATGTTCAAGATCACCTTCTCTCAGATCTAGTAGTAATATCTATGCAATTATTTGTATAATTTCACAGATCTTGCCAAAGAATAAGTACCCTCAGTGAACACTTTGCCAGCCCCACTTCTTTTCTGTTCATGCCATTCCAGTTTTCCACCTTAAGCCTCAGCTCCAAATGATATATTCCTGGTTTTGTAAGGGTGGCATAACAATGGGCCACACTAATTTCTAGAAAACAGATCAAACCTAAGTCAAGATTTGTCTGTATGGCTCAACTGTGACTGTGAAAAAATTGTGTTTAGTATCATTCCCATGTTTAAGGCCTTTCAAAAAACCCCAGATTTAATGGTACAGTGAATTTGTACCCTTATTATTGCAGTAAAGGTAATGTGTTCTTGTTTCTCATTAAGAAAAGAGCAAATAAGTAATTCATGGATAGATTTGTTCAGAAAACTTCAGCAGCTACTGATTCATAAGCCACCAGAATGAGGCATGCTTATAACAATTAATAAGGACAGAGATCAGTACTAAAAACTTGCTTCATTTAAGAAAATCTAGAGGCACACAACAGTCTATTCAAAAGGAAATGCCTGCATTTTCTGGTATCTTCTTTTTCTTACTTAGCATTAGGCCAGCCATTTTTATTTCTTAGTGCAAAGTAAATCTAGTAGTGCCACTTCACCTTTTCATATATGGAGTTCTACTATATCAATTTATTCTAAACTGGAATAAATGAAGCACAATTGAAAGATAGGCCTAGGACTGCCTGCCAGATCAGATCATAGAATCATAAAATCAACAAGGTTGGAAAAGACCTCAATGATCATCAAGTCCAACCTGCCACCACAGACCTCATGACTACTAGACGTGGCACCAACTGCCACGTCCAATCCCCTCTTGAACACCTCCAGGGACGGCGACTCCACCACCTCCCTGGGCAGCCCATTCCAATGCCTAACAACTCTCTCAGTGAAAAACTTTCTCCTCACCTTGAGCCTAAACTTCCCCTAGTGCAGCTTGAGACTGTGTCCTCTTGTTCTGATGCTGGTTGCTAGGGAGAAGAGACCAACCCCTTCCTGGCTACAACCACCCTTCAGGTAGTTGTAGAGAGCAAGAAGGTCTCCCCTGAGCCTCCTCTTCTCCAAGATAAACAACCCCAGCTCCCTCAGCCTCTCCTCTTAGGGCTTGTGCTCGAGGCCTCTCCCCAGCCTCGTTGCCCTTCTCTGGACACGTTCAAGAGTCTCAGTGTCCTTCTTAAATTGAGGGGCCCAGAACTGGATGTGGTACTTAAGGTGTGGCCTAACCAGTGCTGAGTACAGGGGCACAATGACTTCCCTGCTCCTGCTGGCCACACTATTCTCGATGCAGGCCAGGATGCCATTGGCCTTCTTGGCCACCTAGGCACACTGCTGGCTCATGTTCACCTTCTGTCAATCAGTACCCCAAGGTCCCTTTCTGTTTGGCTGCTCTCCAGCCTCTCTGACCCCAGTCTGTAGCACTGCATGGCTTTGTTGTGGCCAAAGTGCAGCACCCGTCACTTGGACTTGTTAAATGACATCATGTTGGACTCTGCCCATCTGCCCAGGCAGACAAGATCTCTCTATCCTCCACCCTCTAACAGATCAACACTTGCTCCCAACTTGGTGTCATCCGCAAATTTACTGATGACTGACTCAACCCCCTCATCCAGATCGTCAATGAAGATGCTAACTGTTCGGTTCACAAAAATAACACTTGGATGTGAATCACATGGGTTCTGTTTCACCTGTTGGTGCCATAGAAGGAAGCCTGTTTCAAACTTGCTACTCATAAGAAAATACGTACACTTGGCAGCAATAATTTGGGAGGGTATAACCAGGAAGATGAACAATGCATACAACAATCTGGAAAAAGTTATGCTTCTTTTTCTCTGCTAGCTGTCACTGAAACGGCATTTGAGCCTGCAGTGTGCCCAGGCAGCCAAGAAGGCCAATGGCATCCTGGCTTGCATCAGGAACAGTGTGGCCAGCAGGAGCAGGGAGGTCATTGTGCCCCTGTACACTGCACTGGTTAGGCCACACCTTGAGTACTGTGTCCAGTTCTGGGCCCCTCAGTTTAGGAAGGATGTTGACTTGCTGGAACGTGTCCAGAGAAGGGCAACAAAGCTGGTGAGGGGTTTGGAACACAAGCCCTATGAGGAAAGGCTGAGGGAGCTGGGGTTGCTTAGCCTGGAGAAGAGCAGACTGAGGGGTGACCTTATTGCTCTCTACAACTACCTGAAGGGAGGTTGTAGCCAGGCAGAGGTTGGCCTCTTCTCCCAGGCAGCCAGCACCAGAACAAGAGGACACAGTCTCAGGCTGCGCCAGGGCAGGTTTAGGCTGGATGTTAGGAAGTAGTTCTACACGGAGAGAGTGATTTGCCATTGGAATGGGCTACCCGTGGAGGTGGTGGAGTCACCTTCACTGGAGGTGTTCAGGAGAAGACTTGATGGGGTGCTTGGCTGTATGGTCTAGTTGTTGGGTGGGTTGGATTGTTTGATGGGTTGGACGCGATGATCTTGAAGGTCTCTTCCAACCTGGTGTATTGTATTGTATTGTATTGTATTGTATTGTATTGTAAGAACCTTTTTTATTTATTTAATAGGAATTAAACCCTATTAGTGTGTTTTTTGTAACTGCTGGGTTTCCAAAAATGTCACTGAAATAGATGGAAGCTGCAGGTGTCATGTGTATTTGAACCCCCACAGCACATGTTCTTTCATTAGTTTTCTGGTCCAAAGTTAGGCCTCAATCCTTCCAGCATCCCGAGGCTGTAATTTGCTTAGTTAAAGCATCAGTGCAAATGCAGAACGGTTCTTTGTATCTGTCAATTGCTCAAATGCTGGTATTTCAGTTTCTACATAATTGTTTTTCCAATAATAAACCAACCAACTAATGCAGTATTTAATGAAAAGTTCTCACTTAACTACTGAATTTACCATAACTTGATAAAACCATGGTTTGTCTTAACACTAAAGAATACTTCTTCAGTTTACATAAGGACTAATAAACTTGATACGCTAAGTGAAACATTTTTATACCAAAACAGTGCAACAAAGCATTGCCCACGAATAGTGAGCTGCATTTATAATGAACTTTTCTGTGCCTTGAAAGAGCCATGTCTGGAGGGTATTTGTACTTAATGAGGCCAGGGACAATGGGTTAAAAGAATACAATTCCCATCCTAGAAAACAAAACAAAATTAAATCAAACTGTAATGGGGAGTCAAACATGTAGCTCTTGTACATGGAAGTACATACAAGAGCAACTTCTTTCAAAGTTCTGTTATCAAAACTTATTTTTCAGAGTTATGTTATTAGAACTCACAGAGAGAAGGACACTAATAGTTAACAAAATATAGCAAAAAATCTTGTTACATAATCACAATATTTCTGCTTTTACATCACCACTGACTTAAAAGTACATTTAACATCAATGTACAAAATGGACTCATGTAGATCTTGGAACATTTTTCAGCCTAACACATGATTTCAGAAGGATGGGATGGCTTGTTTATTCCTCTGAGAGAAAGCAGGATCCTTAAAAACATATTCTATAAATATTAAAGCCACTCAAACAGGCTGCATTTCACCGCATCTAGCAGACTAACTTTATATTTACGTAGTACAGTCACCCTTGCCTCCCATTCTTAAGGTTTACTTTTACACTTGGGCTGCTAAGTTTTAACAATGCCTGCAGCACTATCGGTTCGCTCTGTAGCTCTTAATTTTGTTCTTTCTTGTTCCTTCTCCACTCTGTCATAGTTTAACCTAATTGTTTAACTAACCTAAAACAAACACACAGAGAAGTGTTCCTCAGAAATATTTCTCAGTGTATATTAGCCTAAAGAAACTACTCTAGGGGACACAAAGCTTTCACTTACTCATTTTCTAGTGACTTTACTCAAGAACTGTTTCTTC